>VMKM01001386.1:0-147049 GCA_008360985.2 Macquaria ambigua
TGCACAGTGGAGCGTTAACGTCCCAAATGGTGCTTTTTCTGCCAACCACTGGGCTGCACTGACTATGCTTGTGTGTGTGTGTGTGTGTGTGTGTGTGTGTGTGTGTGTGTGTGTGTGTGTGTGTGTGTGTGCTGGGATGCAGCCGAGCCCCCTGAGGTAAGTGATCCTGCTGAACAGGTGTTACAGTATCACCTGCCCCCACCCACCCACACACACACACACACACACACACACACACACACACACACACACACAGCTATCAGAGCCTCTGTCAGCCATGACTGATCTGAACGGATCTGCTTGCTCTACGCCAGACGGATGAAGCCAAGCCACCAGCTGATCCGTCAGCAAGTGTGTGTGTGTGTGTGTGTCCATGCATCATTTATATGTTTGTTTACACATGCATAAGTGTTGAATCAAATGATTTCAACAGCGACATACATGTTTCTATAACTACCAGTCTATTGTGTGTGTGTGTGTGTGTGTGTGTGTGTGTGTGTGTGTGTGTGTGTGTGTGATCTTATCTAATTAGCTGGAACTCATATTCACCGTTCTTCCATAGTAACACAACAGCATTTACTGTAAACCTCACACACAAAGTCTGTCACATCTTTAACTATCATACACACACATTAGAAGATGCTCATCCACACACACACACACACACACACACACACACACACACACACACACACACACACACACACACATCCCTTTAGATCAATACAATCTGCATTAGTGCTGGAATGATTAGGCAACTGATGAATTAGTTGATCAACATGATTCATAGTAATTAATAGAGTAATTTATCAAAAAAAAAACATTCACAGGTTACAGTTAATTAAATGTGAGGGATTTTTTAGTGTTGACGGTTTAATTTTAATTTCACCGTAAATTGAATGTCTTTGAGTTTTAAACCGTTGTTCGGACAAAACAAGTATTATGAAGGCGTCACCTTGGGCTCTGGGAACTTTTTAACACCAATTTTCACTATTTTAGACATTTTATACAATAAAAAATGTAATATTTGTTCATCCGTTCATTTAATTGTCACTTTTGACAAAATAATGCATTCCACAACCACTGATTGACCCAAAGGGGGCGCTACTCAGTTATTAGGTTACTAAGACAAGGTGACATTCTTCTTCTGATTGTCCCAGAGGGTGTGGGCGGTCTGTCTTTAATCTCTTCTTTCTCTATCTCTTGCTGCCAAAAACTGTCTACCTCTCTCCACTTGTCTTTCCCTCACATGATACCAGGCAGCGTAGCCAGAACCCAGCTGGGAAAGTGTGAAACCCACACAGACAACGAAACGCCCAGGACAGATGGTCAGAGAGAGAGAGAGAGAGAGAGAGAGAGAGAGAGAGAGAGAGAGAGAGAGGACATACTGATACCATCACCTGGTTTGATACTATGCTGCTTTGACGATAGATTTCTAAAAAACTAAACTAAAGCAAAATGAGAAGAAAAGAGAAGCAGCCATATTGGATTGAACTTAACCAAAAGAGAGAGCGAGAGACAGAGAGACAGTGAACACAAGAAAGTGAGAGAGTGAGTGAAGATACAGCGGGGACAAATGAATGAAAAACCAGAATAAATGAGTGGAAGAACATAACAAACGTAGATGCTTCAGTAAAGGACATGAGGGGTCACTGAATGGTTTGATGAGTTTTAAAATTATGTGAATCCCATGCTGTCACTTTTAAAAAAAAAAAAAAAACGTTTGTACAAATTCAAACTAACACGCATTTTGATTGAATCAATTCAATTAATTAACTCTGAACTACGTTTTAGAATTTACAGGGTTCCGGTCATTCATGGTACCTCCACGGCCTTATTTGAGTGAGTGACACAGCCTTCTTACCTTAATCAATGATTTTTCTATCTATGGTGTCAAATCCAAAACTTGGATAACTTGGAGGATGAGGAGGAGCGAATTATACCACCGGCTGTTTTGCATCGGCAGTGCACTCTCCGTGATATATTACAGCCCTTGGACATTTATGACGACTTAACTATATCATAATGCTTTGTCCTAGTTTAGGTACCTTTTTGTTGTTGTTTGGTGATTAACGTTAGCTATTTTTAGCCGTTAGCCTCTTTGCTATTGCAAAGTAGCAAAGTGTTCAAAGACAATTGGGCACGAGAGACAACACGGTAATGTTAACGGCCACAGGAAGTGAAAACGTCATTTTCTGCGACAGTATTTTGGGTAGTGTGGATTTTACGCCAGAGTAGCTAAGATGAACCTTACGTCTCCGTGGTGCAACCAAACATCAACATAGCTTTAGTATCAAACTAACTGGTTTCAACGTATCGTTTAGTGTGGACTTTGCACACTAACTTAAGAGAGACCTTCTGTATATCTGGTGCAACAGGATCCTTAAGGTGGAACAAAATACTATAACTGCGTTTCAATCCACCTGTTTTTATGTGCAATTTTTTTATTTTTTTGTGCATATATGAACCTGAGTATATGAACGCCAGATATTCGGAAAAAGTTGAGATATTGCAAAAAAGTCTTTGTCTCTGACGTGGAAATGTTGGTGTGTCGATAAAAAGAAAATGCAACAAAAGTGCAATGGAAACCGACTTATGACATACATGTGACTTTACCTTCACACAAGCTTCCACTTAAGAGACAAATTGCAGAAGAGAAAACATCAGTTGTGGAGCGACTGTTACGTTCCTCAAATGAATACATGAAACAAACGTAAATGTCATATTTCAGTCATGTTTTCTTCATTTGAGGTTTGACTGGCGCTCTTCTAATTACATAATCTTGTTGGGCTGTGTTCTTCTGTAATGTTTTCATGGCATGCGACTGGAGAATTGGCGCCACCAACTGTTTATCTCGATATATCTCGCATAACAGTAGTGGATAGAAATGAGTATTAATTCACTTTAGCCGATTTTACGGAAATTCGGTTAAGATTTGTTCTACATTTGGATGGCTTATGACACTTTATGTCAGTTTATATCTGTATTTTGTATCTCATTTTGTACACTACTCTATGATAAACAATACTGCCACTACAGTATCTAAATTGAATTAAATTGAGAGTGACAGAAGAGTAAAGACAAATCGAGGAAGAAGAGAGAGAAGATGGAGGACAGAAGATTTAAAGCAGAGTTGCAGGGGAAGAAGTGCAGTGGAGAAGAGGAGATGAAAGGAGTGTAGAGGGAGTGAGAGAGGGAATGGGGAAGTGCAGGCGGAGGGAGGGGAGGGAGGTATAATGAAGTCCTCTGGGCCTCTGGTGGAAGAAGCCACAGCGCCTGCCAGCCAACACAGCCTGACTCTGTACAGATGGCTGCATGCCGGGATATGCTCAGTTCGCTTTCAGATCAGGAAGGGGATGTTCTTTAAATTTGTTTTGCAATAAAAACTCCTCTCATACTGAGTAAAAACAGTGCAGATTTCTGTTTTATGCTGATGTTTCTGAGGCTGCTTCAATATCCAGAATGTTTGGACAGGATACTCAAATGAGTGTGTTTAATACTTGTGTTGTTTGACCAGGTAAAGATAATGCCAACCACAGCAGGAGACGGGATGCGGTGATGTTTTCAACCAAAACCACGTCCTTTCCCAAACCATAACCACATAGGCTTTAGAAGCCTAAACCCAATCCTGTGCTCTGTACAACCAAGAATCCACCACAACCTCCTCCCTAATGCATAGGGACAGCGCATTCCTGGGTTGAAAAAAAAGGGTTGCCGTACACATAATAAAACATAGTACATTTTTTTACATTTGTTTCAGGCTAAAGAAAACTAGCTATAGGTGTGACTGCACAAAAACTGATTTTCATTATGTCCTTGCCACTAGGCATTTTCGGACCAAACAGTTCCTTCAAGGGCTTTTTTTTCTGTTTGCATTCGCACAGCCAATAGGAATGCTGAAGTGACGTAAGCTGACTGGCGGTTGGTATAGCAACGTCACTTCTGCGCGACATACGACAGCTGTCGGCCCATTTGTTCGTGTTTTGGTCCATTTTTTAAGGCTAACCCCACAAGCTGTTACACCGGGTTTTAAAGATGGTGGTTGTTGGTGCTGCATTGTCTCATGTGTTCGACCAATCTCCGTACTCTTAGGTCATTGAAGGTTCCTCTGGTGCTGGGAGAGTACCTACTCTGAAGTAGGAGCTAAAAAAGTCTCTACAAACAGCGTTCTAAGAGCTACGATCGATCCCAGTTTTTTGCAGTGTGAACACAATAAAAAGGGGAGGAGTCCTCCAACTGTTCTTAGAACTATGAAATAGTTCCTCCTGTCTGAAAACACCTAGTGTTTAACCATTAAAGTTCACCGTATGACCTCTCTCTATTTTATTTTCTCTGTAATTCGCATTTCTTGTGGAAGTGAGTGACGTTTAATGACAGATAATGCAGATTCATTACAGATGCCTGGTTTCTTGATGAGATGAGTAACATGGACGACTGTCACCAGCCTTGCTAAGTGCTCATCAGCAGTAACATTAGTTCTTAATTTGTAGGAGTAAATGTTTTTTGTGATAAGTTTTTTAATTTGTTTATTTTCATTTTGCATCTGATTTTATTTCACATTTGGTGAATGTGTACACTACACTGAATTATACTTTACACTCTAATAACAGGCCACCTATCTATCCTTTATAAGTTCATCATACATTAGGTTGGGTATGACAAAATGTAATTTAATTTAGTTTTAATATTAATCCAATCAACTTCAAAATGAGCCATAAACCATTCTGATTCACACATCCATAGTCTCAAAAAATGACCACTAAACATAAGTAACACTCATCAGCAATGTACATTTCTAAACCTTAAATCATGATTCTGAGGTAAAAATAAAAGCGTTTTCACCTAAAAAAAAGAACGTTGTGAAGAGGGAACAAACTCAGCTATTTTTGTGAGCTGATGGAATTCCTAAAAATGATTTTATTCCTGCAGAAAAGCCAAAACATTTTGGCAGAAAGATGAAGAACCTTTATGAAGGTTCTCTGCCAAAACACAGCAGTCGCTCTCTTCCAATAAAGCCACCTTTTTCAAACATGCACTCAAAAGATTTTTTTCAATTGGGGAATGACTATCAGGTGACATTTGGATATCTTATATTACATTTTAGAATAAAATGCCTGAATTCTCTTTCTTTGTCGACTTAAAGTGTTAGATTTAGATCTCCTGTTTCCTGGTGCCAGGACAAACAATCCAACTTTTGTCCATATTAATTGCCTTTATGGAAAATATAACTGTATTTTTTTACTCATGTAAACTTGTACTGTAGGGCTAAACTCTGTAGATGAAACCTGCACTGTACAAGCCTCAGACTTTATGATAGTATACATACTAAAAGGAAGAGAAAGGAAAACAACTCCAGTAAATAAAATAACTCTGGGGAAATAAATTACTGTGGCTACATAGTGATGCATATTCTTTTGTTCATTTCCGATTTAAATAAATAAAGATATGACGCAGACATTCAAGTTATGTTATTGCCATTCCTGTGGCAGAATTTCAGGAACCAATGCACTCTCTCTCTCTCTCTCTCACACACAGACACATACACACTTACAGTATCATATGACCAACCTGACGCTCACATCATTTAAGGCGTTACATGGCTTAACACCTACTGATGAACAGTATCAGACTACCTGAGATCAGCTGATGCGGTTTGTCTTTGTACTACTATAATAAATGTGACAGTGACTGAGGCTTTTTGTACCTCCAATATTTGGAACATTATTCTCCATCAATTCAATCATAGCTTTAGGAAATGGCTTAAACCACATTTTTATAAAATGACGTGACAAATCTTTTCCTTCTTTTAACTTTTTTTTTTAACTTTTAGGTATGTAACAGTTTTCCCTGTCCTTATCTGCATTTGATTCCTGTAATTGTGAAGCAGTCTCAAGTTGAAATCTGTGTATAAAAGCTAATTTACAATTAAAGTGGCTGAACTGACAGCCACTGACATTTTCAATGAGCTTTGTCGTACTGTAAAGATCACCTTGCCCTGCATCACTCTCTCAGCATGCACGAACCAGCCGCAGTCACTGAACGTGTTTCTGCATCAACGCCACTAACACAAATTAGTTGGTGGTTTAAGTAAAGACTACCATAAACACATCATCCTGTTAAATTCAATCCTTTCTGGGAGTTACCATGTGATTAAGTGCTATAATTTTCTTTTTTTGGTAAATGATAACATTCACTCATCTCTCATTTGTCTACTTTGGGTGGTGATTTCCTACATTTCCCAGAATGCCCGGCCCCCAGGGAACAGATTGTTGTAATATTTAGTTGTTTGCAGTGCAGGTAGAGAAAGTGATAACAAAATCAGCCGTGATGGTCTGAGTCAAAGAGCTTTTCAAGTCAAGAGAAACCAAGTGTAACTCGTTCTTTCTTAAAACACAACATGTCTTCTGTTCTAACTGCAATCTGGATTCATGAAGCTACGACTGGTGAAGAAAAGTCTCACTCTGCTCACTTCCAGGATTTCTCCCATTGTGACTGACAGACATTGGTACAAAATGGCAAAACAAGATAGGTGCCAAAACCAGATCTTTACCCAAAGCTGGACTACCAACAAAGTGAGCAACTGTCCCTGTGCCTCAGACCTCTAGTGGCTCTAAAAGCCCCAGCTGATTTGTGGCAATTTGATCAATTGCACATTTGTTCAGGAATATATGCCTTTAAAGCACAACTTCAACTGAAACCATAAACACTTTAAGGCAGGTCCTTCATTATCATATCATTTTGGAGCCCCATCTTGTAGAGGGGCCTTGTGTGCATCAGAATGTAGTTTTAAAGGGTAATTCCGTTATTTATAAACCTGGACCCTACTACATATTGTGGGGTGTAAATGACTAATAGGTACAAAACGTTTTGGAATTGGTTGAGTAATTGTGCCTCAGCCGGCAGCCGCTAAGCGGGCTGCAACGTAATCCTTTGGGGCAATTGCGCCCGTGAAAAGTCCGTCCGTGTTTTTACCACTGACAAGCTCAGACTGTTATTTTAAACAAGCATTTACAAAAACAAGCACTTTTAGTAGACGTACTTTTGACGGGAGCAGTTGCCCACAAGGACTATGTGAGACGATCTACTGGACCAATTCCAAAACTTTTTGTACCTATTAGTCATTTACACCCCACAATATGTAAAATAGGGCCCAGGTTTAAAAAAAGGGGAAATTACCCTTTAAGACCATCCCTGGTTTAAATCCGACTGAGAGTTGCATTTCACCCTCTACTTCTCTTCCCGCATGTTTCCTATCTGTTCCCTAAAAAATAAAACAGCTAGAGCTGCCACGATTAGTTGATTAATCGAATTACTTGTCACCCAAACATTTTTCTTATTTTTCTAAACATTCTTTGTCTTCTATGATAGTAAACTGAATATCTATGGCTTGTGGACTGTCGATCAGGAATAAAAAATATATTTGAAAACATCATCATGGGCTCTGGGAACATGTAATAGGCTTTTTTTTTTTTACATTTTGCTGACATTTTAAACCAAACAATTATTAAATTAATTGAGAAAATAAATCGGTAGACTAATCAATAATAAAAATGATCATTAATTTCAGGGGGCCACGGCTTACATTTGATCGGAGGCCCTCTAGTGAGTTAATCCGGCCATGTGTTTAAATTTTCTGCTGTCAAACTCTGCAGCTGCTGAAAAAGCCTTATGTGTCACATCATCTACATATGACCAGTTATCCACATCTTGGGTATTCTGCAGGTATATGGGGTCTACGATGCTAGTGGTGTAATTATAACGCCGCCCGGTTCAGCTTTCTACTGTCCATGCCTAAAAACACATGGTACACTGGATTTAGCAGGGTTTTTTTTCTTCTAACCAAGAGGAAACTGACCTGAGGCCAGGTGAGATAACAATATTCCAGGTTCTAACAGCAGTAGGCCGACCTGTCCTAACAATCACAGCTTTTTCCACTGCTTTCCTGCAGGACGAGCCACAGGCCGCCCATATATGGTCAGTAGTAATTAGAGCGGGAGAGAGTCATTTCCTCTCCCTTCTGGTTGCATGGTGCTTAAGCCTTCATAATGCTGACATCAGCACGCAGCTCTGACTACAACTATAGCCCCAGCACACACACACACACACACACACACACACACACACACAGGTCACTAACAGGTTCGAGCTAAACGCTCTATTCAAGATGCATCTTAATCACCAACAGCATCAACGTGATTGTGATTGCTGGTGTCATGACAACCGCCATCATCGTCAACATCATCTTTCATTCCATCAATGGCAGCCCTATCAGAGGAGCCTGAGGCCATCGGGGTTGGACACAGCAGTGAGAGTGAAGTGAAACTGTGTATTCTGTCATGTATCAATCAACAGCATCACTGCAAAAAGCCATACAACAAGTCACACACACACACACACACACATTCCCATACACCTTTTTAAAAACACACATGTAACATCTCACAACATTGCAAAACACAACACTGCAAAAAAGAAAAAGAAAACAGACAACATCACACAATGCCATAAAATAAAATTTTAAAAAAGACACACCACCCCACACTGCAAATCACCACAACAACCACAACTTCCATGCTGCAGGTGTTGGCTGATTCAACACCAAACCACTCCACACCACACTAGGCCACACCTCGCCAACCACTCCAGCAAACACACCGCACCACAACCCCCCAGTACCTTGGCAGTCTGCTCGGCATTGCTTATGAAAGGATATGGCCATTCGGTGATTTTTTTGGCGTACTTCCTCACCACGTTGTCTTCGCTGAAGAGGAAGAGGGAGCGGTTGACCGTTAGGCAGCTCTGCCGGACGGGTATGGGGTTGTACAGGGCCATGGTCCGGGCTCTCTGGGCCATCGACTGCTTGTACATCCGCTGCGCTCCGGGGGGCCCCCCTTGCCTGCTGCCGCCGCGGCCGGGCCCCCCTTGTCCGCCGGCACCCCCGCCACCACCGCCACCACCACCTCCTCCTCCTCCATACCTGTTGGGTAGCTCGTCTCCAAAACGCGCCATTCTGCAGACACCAAACGCCAGAGGTTAGGAAGGAGCCGGGGGGGAACCTCAGAGTGACACCTCCACATGCCACCACCCCATCAGCCTCGGCTCCAAACACATGCAGAATGGAGTTGGGTTCGGTTCCTTCTCTGGCTTATCTCTCTGTCTCTTTCTCCTCCTATCTCTCTGTGTCTCCTTCCCAGATCTTCAGCGCCGAGAAGATACCTCCATTTGTGTGTGGAGAGGGAGGGAGGGAAGGAGGAGGAGAGGAGAGGGGAGGGAGAGGAGGGGGAGAGGGAGAGGGAAAGCGCACGGTGTCTCTGATCGTGTGTTTGGAATATGAATGGGAAATAGAGCGATGTGTTTCTGTAATTTCTGGCAAATCAGTTCTCTGACAGAAGAAAAACACGATTGGTTTTATTGGCGGGTGAGAAAACTGTCAAAAATGTTAGATCTTGTCAGAGCATCAGCGTTTTCTCTCCGTCGAAAAGCAAGGCATCCTGTTTTTATTTTTTGGTCGGGAAAAAAACTCTCCAAGAGTGAGCCGGTTCTTGCATTTCAATAGGCAAACAAATCGATCACCTTAAATACATGCGATAAGGATGCATAGCTATGCGTTTAAATAAATATTGCAATCATCTCCACTAAGTAGGCTACCCTAGCTGGAGACTGCGTCTTTTTCCCTCTCAACAGCCTAGTGCATCTTGACAGGATCTGCAGTTGTCTTTTTTCCCCTCCCCAGGTCCCCTTTTTTTAAGAGTAAAATCTTTAATAATTCATTTATTCTTGTGCCATATATCCGCAATGTTTAATGTGGCACGGCAGATATCCCTGCTGCCACCTCTCACTGCCACCACGCCACTCGGGTTACACGCAAACGCCAACTGAGGGGGGCTTCCCCAAAATCCGAGCCTGGTGACATTTGTTGATATTTGGTGATGGACGGTGCGGCATCCCCCCTCCTCTTCCTCCTCCCCCTCCTCCTCACCAAGGCGTCGGTCACTGATTTTGGGCGTGATTGCGCGCACTTGGAGACGAAAATACACCGGTCCTCAATCTACCGATTTATATCTTCCCCCACTTTCCCCCGAAAAAATGAGTTGATGAAGTAAAAAGAAAAATAATGTCCACAACAATCATCTATAATCCAAGGTTGGGAGAAGAATCCCGGACGAGTAGGATCCGGAGGAGCAGAAAAAGACTACTGGGGGAGGCAGCATCATCACCATCATCATCAATTCTTGTTCGGAAAATACGACGGCGGCGGTGCGGGTGTGTAGCGGCTCGCGTCTTCTCCGCCACCGGGCTGAAACCGTGCACCATCCCCGCCCAGCAGCATCGCCCCCGAGGCTCCCCGAACCAGAGAGAGGCGGCCAGCCCCGCAGAGCTATACCAAGTCCAGCGTCTCTTCTCTCTCTCTAGCTCTCTCTCCCTATCCCTCCCTCTCTCTGTTTTTTTTCTTTCCTCCCTCGACCCCCCAGGGGGACGTGAGCCAACACGCAGTCGGTCCGGAGGCTGTATATTCCCGTGGAGATCAGCCTTGGAAACGAAGAAGTCCGACGAGCGGAGCGCTTCTCCGGCTCTCCTGCGTTCAGTCAGCCGTCGGGGTTGAGCCGCGCACTGAGCATCTGATCAGTCTGACGGGAACCGAGCGCCGCGCGCAGATCCGTGGCCAAGCCTTGCAGCGCACGACGCACAGCGCCTCCCCGGAGCCTCCCCCACTCCAACCCACTCCCCATAGCGCACGACGGAGATGTATGGGCGTCAGTTGGGTATGGTAAGGTACGGCAGCTCGCCTCACCTATAGCCCGAGCGACTCTAAATCTCATCTTATAATTGTTCTAAAGAATAAACGTCAGGCGAAACATGTCAAATCTGTTCGAAAGGCCAAAAGACTTGTAGACTAGCGTTACCTGTGAGCTGATAATTTGGTGATCTAGGCCTTTCTTTCTTCACTTATTACTGCAATTATAGGTTTTAAAATACTGGTCATCATGTTACACGTATGCTATGGACTTCCCAATGGGTTTAGTGAATTGGGGCCCTTTGAGGAGATGCCGCTCACGGCTTCCTCTCATGGTCGCCAAGTGCCGAAAGCACCAACAGCACAGTCCAACTGTTTACTCAAACCCACCAGGCCAAGCAGAAGGCTTTGCCATGAGTAGTTGTAAATGAATGTGGATTACAGTATGGTGAAGGTGAAAAACTGATTCCCAAAATATGACTCAGGGGCCACTTTTGGTCTCCAGAAGACTTCAGGGGATCCAAATGAGAGCTGGGTTATTTCAGTATCTGTTGGCGAGTGTATACGGATGATTATTTTTGATCAATAGTTCCATTGTCCCTACTTTTATCCCCCATCTGACAGTATAGACAGTCGTGTAATCCTGTACCAAGCCAAATCTAACAATAAAACTCTGCTCAAATGGGATTCCTTGTGTGAAAACTGCCTCGTGTTTAGCTGGACCATGTGATTCTGAGCTTATTGTTGACTTCCGAAAAGGGTTTTATAAGCCAATGTTTTTTTGGGTTGTCGTTTTTTTTTTCTTTTTTTGTAGAATTTTCTCAACTGATAAATGTATGAAAAAAAGATGTTGCCAATAAACTAAGTTGAACGAACATTTCATCTGAGAGTTGGGAGAGTTTGGAGTGCCGTGTCTGTTATTTTGAGGACAGTTTAAAGAGGTTTTATCTCCCTTCATTCCTGCCTTCTCCTCCAAGCCGTCTGTCATTCTGGCTCTGGCATCTGAGTCGTCTTTGATGCAATTCAGCAAGCTGTTTGCTTGGGCTAAACCGACCAAGCTGTCACCTCTCCAGAACAGGAAAATGAAGGTGGTGGTGGAGATGGGGAGGGGGCGGGGGCCGTGAAACCCATAAAGAACAGTGGCCAGAGAATCCCTTTCAAGACGATTCTTTGAGATATTTTTATTATAGTTACATAATGAAAATAAGAACAACAATTGAGTTAAAGGGCATTAAAAAACACCAACTTTGGTCACTTTAGCACTTTGACGCTGTCCTTGGTCCTGAAACAGCTACTGACGTGTTTCCAAGGCCTGTTGGCGCTGTCCAAAGTGCTGAAACAAGAGTATAAAGCTCTGTACACCACCTGCATGCCTTTGGAAGAGATTACCTTCGTTGTGCATCAGGCTGGGTTAGTTACTGTACCTCCGGCCATCTGTTAAATGCTGAGAAGTGTTTGCGAGTTCTGCTCGCTGTTTGTCTCCTCTACCAGCTACTTTGGCAAGTAACCCCCCCTCCCCCTCATCATTTGGAGGTCTGATTCTGTCCTAAAAATCAGTTGGTGGAATACTCAAAGTGGGCCATGTGGTGGGTTTTGGGATGGATCCGAAGGTAAACTGTGTAGAAGTCAACAAAGTCTCGCAAAACTTCATGAAAGGGGATAACCTGGTGACGTGCAACATACTCATATTTTCTCTCCCAGTGTTTCCTCCTTGTCAAACTTCAGACCAAAGTTTGTTTAAAAAGTTGCAAAATGAGCAAAAAAAAAAAAAATGTAGGTTAGGTTCTTCAACCTCCAGTAATGTGAAGACTACTTTCCTTCTCACAGAAAGGATTGTGTGACAGTAGCATGAATGGCATTTTATGGAAGGTGAAAAGGGTTTGCTGCAAACCAAATATAAGTTCTCGACATCTATGTAAGCATTTTTTCCAGCTCCTCCAGTACTTGCTTCTCCTCACTTGGGCGACCCGACGGATCACACATGTAATGCATTGTTCACTCTTTCAATGCTAAAACTCAGCCCTAAACCCATTTCTTTTCCACCTGGTTAGGGCTGGGCCTTTCAGATTATTAAGGTTATTTCGTTTAGCTGTTTACAATAAATGTTATTGGCACTGGAAACACAAAACAGATCTCGGCCATAAATAAAGTGGTTCAAATAAATTACACTGTCAAATCTATTATTTGGCCTTTTTTTTTTGTTGGTCTCAAATGTTCAAACATTTTCTGAAGATGGGAGATGATTTACTTTTGCAGTATGAGTAATGTATATCTTATAAAGCTCCGACTGGGCTCTACTGTTACCCTGAGGTCACACAGTGTGTATAACCCACCTGCTGTCGTGGTCTCAGAGCCATGCTATTATTTACAAGATGCCTTTTCAACGTCATAACGTGTGCGCATCAGTGGATTCGCTCGTCATCTGATTCCTGTAGACTAGCGGCTACTAACAGGCATGAGCCCGTTCCCACTGACAGCCTGGGAGAGAGAGTGAAAGTGAGTGTTGGGAAGAGGTGGGTGGTGGTGATGGAGAGGAGGTGGTGGGGTAGGGGTGGGGGTGGTGCTGGTGGACAAGCCTGCCTGTGATTTGCACAATCACGGGAAACCACGCGGTGGTCAGATGCCAGAGATGACAGGCTGCCCCCATCACTTATTGATAATGAGGACGGACGCAGAGGAAGGTGACGGCTGGAGACATTTTGCTTTCTCCCTCTTCCTTTTTGTTCTTTTGCACACTGGCAAGCCTCTGTTATCGCTGCTGCTGCATGCCCATGCAGCTTTCCCAGGCTCTCTCCCGGAGAGTGTGTGTGGTGCGTGGGTGGGTGTGTGTGCTGCTGCTGCTGCTGCTGCTGAGGGAGTCGTGCTGAGGCCCTGATGCGCAGCATTGTCATTCAGGGAGCGTTCACACAGGCAACCCCCGCAGGAAGCCCTGGCACCTCCCCCTTGAAACGACGCCCCCCCAACCACCACCACCACCACCACCACCTTACCCCCTCCCTCTCCTCCTCCTACCCCCTCCCTTTCTGTTCTCTGATCTCACTCAGCAGGCCAAAGCTACAGAGCTGTCTGAGAGGTAGAGGAGAGAGAGAGACAACGCAGCAGGATTAGGGCCAATTCACGTTCAACTCAAAAAAATGAAAATAGACATTATGGTTCACTTAGGACTGGCAATGTCAATTCTGAGAGTTTTATCCCAAAAGATTAGATTCAGTTTTGAGTAGAAATGGTGGCAACTTCTCTACGCAAACTACTTCAGAAAATAATTGTGTTTTATAAATGATAAGAAACTTAAAGTGGAAATAAACATGATTCTCATTTTATTGAACTGAATTTGAAGATGAAGTGGTTCCCTTAAATGCAGCCTGGGATTTTCTTCTAACTGGTGGTGATTCAGATAGATTTAGGTCCGCAGAAAAGATCTCCTCCATCTTTTTCGGAAGTGAAGCTGAGTGCCAGGCTGCCAGTGCCAACAGCTTGCTCTCTTCATTGACTGCTGCGGCTGCAGTTTGTCAAATGGCAGTTTTATTTTTACTCTCTAATGGCTGCAACTTACAGTAAATATAGCTGAAATGTAAAATACTTTTGAAGTACACAAAAAACTATTGTTAGAATGGATTTCCAGCTTACTTAATAACAACACAAACAAACACAGAACTTTCACCCAGGAGGCCGGGGTTTGTGTCCCATGTCAAACCAAAAGTCAACGTTGACTTATTTAAAGTTTTAAGCCAAATCATGATCTTTTCCGAAACCTAACCAAGTAGTTTTGTTGCCTAAACATAAGTGGGGCGTGACTTGAGAAATGGAGGAATAAAGCATGAAGCTATTCTCTTCACGCAAACATCAAACACCACTGCTCTGCCATTCACATAATATTCTGTCACAAACATCGAGAGCTAGCTTATATGCTAAGCTATTCCCCGTGCAAATTAAAACAATGGAGTTTTTAACATTTATCTGTATCATTATGGTGGAATAACAAATATACTATTCTATCTTTTGTTGTATTGCTTATAGGTACACACCCTACAAGTGACATCCTGGTGTACCTCCTTCCCAGACACCATTTCTAGAGGTTCTAGAAAGTTCCCCTCGCTTCAGATATCTTCTATTATAACATACACAGCTGAGATTCTCACGAGGAAGGCACCTAACCGCTAATCAATCAATCAATCAATCAATCAATCAATCAAAATGTATTTATATAGAACCTTTCAAACAAATCAAATGCAATGCAAAGTGCTTTACAAATGATTGACAAAACATAGGATGATTTAGAGACTAATGCAGACCAAAACAACCAAAAAAGCCTAATAAAAGATAATACAAGCAAATAACAATAAAGAATAAAATTATAAAATACTACACAAAATAAATAGCAGATAGCAAATGACCCCAGCAGAGCAGTTCAGATCTTCTGAACTGTGGTTGTGCCTGGAAACTTCTTGGTGTGAATGCATAACTGTGGGAGAATGAGGCAGGCTGGTGATACAAAAACAAAAAAACAGAAGCTGCGTGATCAGCAAAACCCTGCCCTGGATACAGAAAGGTTTGAAAAATGAAGGAACATTTATGGAAAAAAAAAAAAAAAAAGTGACACCACTAAACCCAACCGGGTTCCTTAACACAAAATCAGCATGAAGAGGTGGATACAAAAAACTTGAAGGAGTTACAACACATTTTGATTTGGTCCCATCAAGTATTACTATTATTACTACTGTTATTACTCCAGTGAACCTGATATGACCTCTCCTTCACCTATGAAAGTATCAATGACTACTGTTATTACTGCTGCTGCTACCACTGCTACTGGAACCAAGATGGTCCTGTACCTGTACTGTGCAACTGTTCATGTCAAGTCAGATCTTCACCAGAAATTAATCTGGTGTCGCCCAATAAAAAGCTTAACAAAGTTTCATTCAAACTCAAATTCATTTTGAGATAAGCTGCTGACAAACAGACCAGGGAAGAAATATTAGTCTTATCCAGTGTGATGACGTTTAATGTCCCCGACAGCCTCTGTAGTCTCATTTAGCCACTTGTTAGCAACCGCCTTTTTTAAGACACGTAAAAAAAGCTTCAAAATTCACGAGTGGGGTATTTAGAACAAAACGTGAAAATCTCTTAAACTTGTGTTAACCACAGACCTTATTTCAGGCATCTAACCAAAAACCTATTCAAAAAACCTGATGACTTTGAGATGAGGGAACCGGAAGTGCAAAGATGCTAACTCATTTCCGGGTTTTACGACTCATTCCTGCAGCACCTGAAGACCAAAACTACAGCCCTGACTATTTCACTTCTCCTTTTTTGACTTTAAACTTCCAGTTCACATGTAGCTGCTCGCTGGACGCTGAATTGGATTTTCAGCTTTGAGAAATGGTATTTGAGTGTGTTTTTGTAACTGTGACAGCACTGAGGCCGGCAGCATATTCAAAACAAAATCAAAGGTGGTGTGTTCTGGAAGGCTATCTAACCAAACCGCTGCCAAATAAAGCACTGCAAGAAACTTCCAGCAAAATATACTCACTGCATTAAGACCTATAGTTACTTCAACAGCATCCAGTGACCGTCCATCCCAACAGTGTTAATAAAAGTTTTAAGGCAAGCTGTTTTAGACAGGTGAAGTTACAGGTACTGGTTTATATCGTTAGACGTGGATGGTTATTGTAAGAACCAAATTATGATCATGTGACTGATGATGAACTGTGTGATGATGGTGTCTTGCTGGACAGGGATTCAGATCATCTGATCAACACCGCGGCAACACAATGCTTCGTTTTGGCCTCAAACCTGACATTTTGCCTTTGAGAACACAACAAATTTGATTTAGTTGGGAATAAATTGCCAACCTAAGACACACACAAGTTTTGTTTGTGTGCTTGTGCAGAGTATATTCAGGAAACTCAGCTCTCAATGCTCATGGTCATTATGTGAAGTGTGTGTGTGTCTGAGAGGGGGGGGGGGGGTTATGCAGACAGGCAGAGAGATATAGCGAGCTGATGTAGCGTCCAAGCTAATTAGAGGATTGCTCTTTTTTTGGCTCGTTCTCACGCCGACTCAACCTGTATTAATTGATTGGCTGGTTAATGGAAGTGGAGAGGAGGAACGCAGGAGGGAGGAGGAGGAGGAGGAGGAGGAGGAGTGTGCTGGTCTCAGCTAATGGGCCCGGCTCTGGTGTGTGGAGTAAGCATTCTAGTCAAAGAATCAGCACTATAGGACGGATAGAAAGAAAGAAAGAGAACGAGAGAACAGCAGAAAAAAAGGAAGACTGAGATCAGAGTCGGAGAAACTGAATGTGAAAGAGAGGGAGACTTTTTATATTTTTTAATGAACTAGATCATGACACCACGGAGGGCAGATCACTTTGAATACACCTATACACACCAGTGACAATACAGTATAACAGTACTGAATTATCTACAGCTATTATTAAAATCAGTTCTTTATATATATATATATATATATATATATATATATATATATATATATATATACATATATATATATATTTACTGCCTGTATAGTTACACACTTAGATATATCTATCTCTCTGGAGTGGTTTATGACTTTACTTACAACTTGGGGAAGACTACATCAGTGAAAGGGCAAGGACCCTGTACAAGAGAGTGAATGGCAATCAGCTGCCTGTAAACACCACAGCAGAAGTGCTCACAGCATTGACTGGGACGGGGTCAAAGGTCACTGACCAGGAGTCAGAGGACGGCCAAAGAATAACTGAGAAGGACATTCACACCCGACGCAAGGGAACATTTTGAACCACCTGATATCACCAAAGTGGACCTACACGTCACACACTTATGTCACATAATGACAGCTGAGTTATCTCCATGAGAGCTGAGCAAAATCCATCCACTGATGGAGACAGTGAGATGCAGTTGAAGGCTTTAGGCTCTACTAGCAGAACAGGTAGTAAGTGGTAAGTTTTTATTGTCAAACTACTACTTCCAACATCAAAAATTACCTTTCACGTCTATTTTATATAATGTCAACTCATGAAAATGAGAGCTAACAGCAGAGTCATCAGTTTGTGATGCCAAAAATGTTTGCCATCCAAAAATGAAGGCCGGGGTATGGTCGAAAACTAGTTGGTACGACTTGTTGTCTGACCACGTATGAAGGCAAAAGCTATTCTGAACAGCCGGACTTCATAGAGAGGGCAGAGATGTGAATGAAACAAGAGAAGTTTAAATCCTGCCTACACCTCTGCACACCTGGCCAATCTCTTCACGGAGTGGATGAAAAAAAAAAGAAAAAAAAGAATAAAGTTGATGTGAACGCCGGATTGTCTGTTTTGGAAAGTTACAGAAACTCCAACGTCAAAAAGATGAGGGGGAAGAGGGGGTTTCAGAAGATGTCCGAAGTATACTGACGCCTTACAGGGTCAAAGGTCACGGCGATTATTACTTCCTACTGCTGTCTGACTATCTCATGACATTTAGCCAAGTAAAAGTTAGCAAACAGTGGCTGAGTAGCCCATTTCGGTTAACGTTACTCTGGGAAACTTAAAATTTTTGCTCTTGGTACAGGTCTTGCTTGTTCTGACACTAATGGGACCATTCACCGGTGTGAACAGAGTTTACACCCATTTGACATGACGTTGTGTATATTTTGGAGAGGAAACCACTGAAAAAGACTGGGAAAAGAAGCAGAAAAGAATCAGAAGTGCCAGAAATGTGTCTGATATGATGGTGATCTAATATAATAGACTGACCCAAAAAGTTCAGCTTAACATTTTTGGTTCTTAAGTGCTTACATTTTATGTCAAACTTCTACAAAAGCTTACAATTTAGTTGTCAGATCTGATATATTAATAAACATTACACTTGAAATTACACCAGTTTTCACCAAACAATGCAGTAACGTAATAACCAATATCAAACTAATCTATTCTATTATCTGAAATAATCTTCAGTAACGTGTTAGGGAGTGGCAGCTTGGAGAGAGAAAGACTGCAGAGAGACTGCAGAGAGACAACTATTACTTTATCCACTGGCAACAATTCAGAGCAGTAAAAAGCATTCTTGCCTAAAATCACCAGTAAATATAATATAATATAATATAAAACCCTTCACAGGCCAATCCAAAATCTTTCGGGAGAAAACCCAGTATGCTCATTTCAGTGCAGCACAATATGTGGCAACCTGCCAGAGTCTGAGGGACGGCCAACGGAAAAAGGCAAGTCAAGCACGTCAAGCCCATATGTCTCAGGATGTCTAATACCCACCGAGGGGCTGTAATAGCCATCCAGTTGGATAAATGTTAAATTTACAGGAGAATCAACCCAAATAAGACTGGTAAATATGCTCTGTTTGGTTAACCCTTTCACTGTGCGCATCGTTTTATTCTAGAGAGGCCATTTTAAAATAGTAATTTTTAGTTCATGTTACAAATTACTCTGCAACAGAGCTGGAGCCGGTTTGGAGGTCTGCTGGAGAATCTAAGCTAATTAGGGAAACGACAACCAGGCTAAAAACAGAGCTACCTGGGTGCAGGTATCCAAATGTTTTGTCAGTGAGGAAATGTCAGAAAATTAACTTACCTTTTAACACAATTAAAGCCTTCTCCTAAAATATTCTCCCATCATGCCATTTTAACAGACCTGCAGTCTGTCGTCAGTCTTCCTAAAATTCCTCATACTATTATTACTGCTACTGCGGTTACTTTAGATGATGTATAACAACAGGAAACATCATGATTAGTCATTTCAAAGAGGCTGTAGTGTGGGAACTGCTGCTCCTCGCTGTGAGTGAGTGAATTATGACTCCCAATACTCTGACTGATTAAAGGGCTCAGTCAGGACGATGCTGATTCACTTTTTTTTTACCCTAATGCATCTTTTTCTCGTTCAAAATCGGCTCCGTCACTTGTGTGAGATGGAGGTTTTAATCGGTTGATTTTTTTAAAGTATTTCATTGGAGAGGAGAGGAGAGGAGAGGAGAGGAGAGTTTGGCTGCAAAGAAAGGAAGACAGAGGAGAGGGAGGCTGAATGTTAATGGTCCACTGTGACATACTGTAGATCAGGGATACTCAACCTGCTTTGTCCAGGGGCCACTTCTGCAAAATGACAGGAGGCCAGGGGCCAGTTAATAAACAAACATTAGTAATATTTATCAGATATCTTGGAGGTGCTGCCAGATGGAAACGCTGCACTGAAGCTAGCATGTTTTGACTCATGATATTAGCAGCCTGCATACAGCAGTTGTCATTTGGTAAATTAAACACAGAGGTTTGGTATGAAGCGGTAAAATAAAGGCAAATTCATCCGTCCATTTTTCATTGAACTGCCTGTTTTCATTGTCAACATTTGGACGTTTGCTGTCCTCACTCATCTTTGCCAAGAGGCAAATCCAGTGGCAGCAGCCCCGTGCAGGTATGTGGGAGAAGTTTGCCCTCAGGATTTTCTGCCAGGCAGACAGCCCTGAAGGCAAACTTCTTTCACGTGCCTCACGCAGGTCAGGTGTATGTGAACTTTTCACAGAAATCAAGTGTCACCACTATCACTGCACAGATTGCTGATAGACTAATATGCAACTTCAACAGCAAAGGGACATTATTGAACATTTACTAATTGGTATAAACAAAAAATTCCCACTGTGAATCCATTTATTTTCATTGTGAATTAGAAAATGGTCGATGGGCCACATCATTGCTGTAGATATTCTGTAACAGAAAAGGTGTTGAGGCACGGCAGGAGAGAGCAGGATGAAAAGGTAGTTGAAGTTAGATAACCAAAGTGGGTCAAGCTCAGCGTCCAGCTTGAATTAAGCATCTTAACACAGACGAATCGCACACGTTGACACAGTTCAGTCTGAGAGATTCTACTTTACTGCACAGTGGCTTAATAAACAAAGACCAAATGATATTTATCTTTAAAAACACAGACCAAATATGTTCTATTTGATGTGGCAACCTTCTATAGATTATTTCAATAAGATAAACCCATGACTGGTAATCAATAACATGGTGTTATCTACGGTGATATCTGTGACATCCCTTGTTTTTAATAAGAAATGTACAAATATGTGTACGTAAGATATGCAATTGTACTTTTGTAATTGTACTAAAAAAAAACAATAAACAGAAGTTACAAAAAACAAAACATGGACAATCTAGGAAATAGATCACGCTGTTGACGTCTATCATACGTCAGCCTCACATACAGACATTCAAAAACTACATCAAAATCCATCGTGTTGCTGTTTACATGAGGTTATCTTGAAATTAAGATGCACTACCCTGAAACAAGCAGTCACCCACAGTCGGCTTCTTCCCCTATTACAGTGTTATTCATACATGTAATTAGCTATTTCCATGCACGTCTGGTACTGTGTCACTGAGTAACCCTGTGCTATGAATATGTTAAACAGTTAAAAGCATATTCATGGCCACAGATGCGGCGTTCCACCTGCAAAAAAAAAGTAGGACAAAGCAATGATGATCCCAGTAGAATTTTGCGCAATTTTTCTTTTCTTGACATAAAAGTGTGCCCACAGCTCTCTGTGTGAGTCCCAATTTGCCCATGACAGAAGAGTCGTCTGTGCACATTTAAGAAACTGCTGTCAGAACAGGGTCTGCTGAGCTCCGGCCCTTTTTCTGAAACACTGAAAGGATGCAACAACCAAAAAGAGTAATCTGGTCATCACTGGTTAACTCCCAAATCATTATATTTGAGGCTTATATTGTAGATTTAGCACATTATTTTTAATTCCTGCCAAAAATTATGTTGTTACATTTTTGAGATTAAAATTAAATCCGAGCATGCCTGTCGTCGTACGAATAGAGTATATACTGTATGTAATGCCCTTTGTGGAGATACCTTTTGTCTGAATGATTACCACTTGTCATATTTGCAGAACAGTTTATTTTGCTACAAAAACCACTTCTTTGGATGACGAAACGCAGTAGAATGTACCTGGCTTGACCATTATAGCTGTTCTTTAAAGGCCCTGCACACCCACACAAGTGTTTTCTCTTATTTTGGCTAATTAGACTTCCGCTCAGGTTGAAGTTAGGCAGAGCAATGCTGGATTCACATGAGGTCACCAAACTTCATGAACCAATAAGAATGAGCAAGGTGTAACCTCTCCAAAGTGCAACAAAAGGTGTGTGGGCCTTTTAACCAGGACACTGTGTGGATACAACAACTACAGTAAATAGTACTGTAGTGTAAAAGAAGATTAGAATAAACAGTTTGGGGACTAACTTTAGCTTTTACTCGTCTTTTCACTTTCACTCCGAAGTGATTTATGGGACTAGGTTAAACTGAACTTGATTAAAACTTCATATTGCCTTCTTTTCCAGGATTGAGACAAAGTTAGCAAACTTAAACAAATCAAAGTTAAACAACCATTCCAGTTTTTGATCATCTGAACACCAGAATATTTCAGGGTTTAGTCGAGCCATTAGAAAATTAGCTCAAAACTAAACTTGTAAAAAACTTGTATAGTACAAATTATTTTAGGCTGGTCCCAGAGACCCAAGAGTGGATACACAAAACCCCATACCAGGGTCCAATTATTTGTTCCTATAGCCTCTTTTGCAATGGCCCCCCTACAAACCAGCCATCATCGTCTCAGTGGGTAATGGGTTCAAGAGCAGTATTGTGTGTATTTAGCACTGTATCCCCGAGAAGTACAGATGCATGTATCCTTCAATAAATCTAGCAAAGAGCATGAAGAACAAGGACTGAGGTTCAATTCCCAGCCGGGGTCTGTTCAAGTAAAGCTAGACCAGGTGGACTGGAGAGTAATGTGAGTGCTTGCCTATTTTTGGTACTGCGTGTTGGACTGAACCTTTCGTCTCTCCAGGTGGTTTCCCTGCCTTCCAGCAAATGCATGGTGGGACAGGTAACAGAAAAAAACATGGTAGAAAGATAAATGAATGGTTGTTAAAGGCACTGTCAGCAAAGTCTGGAAGAAAATGAAACTAAAAATAAATAAAACCCTAATCCCTGCCAAAAAGCACACATGTACAGCTTTTAATACTTTCTCTGAATTCCTCTGACTATGGAGTAAAAGTGAAGAGGACAGAGACAATGACAGAAAGTAAAGATGGGGAATTAAGAAGGGGGTGAAAGCCACAGGAGATGAAGTAGAGAGGAGGGCAAAAGGGAAATGAAAGATGACGAGATGAGGAAAGAAGGAAAGAAAGAGAAGAAGAAGAAGGAGAGGAGGAGAGGAAAGGAAAGGAGCAAAAAAAAAGGATGTAAGGACAGGACAGAAAGAGGAGAAATAAGAAAAGTAGGGGGGTGAGGAGACAAGTAACCAAAAGAGGACAAAAACAAAAAGGTGAGGAGCTAAAAATGTGATGAGAAACAGCTGACAGGAAGGTAAAGAGAGGGTACGGTGGAGGAGGAGAGATGGAGAGGAGGCAGGAAATAAGGTCAGATAGGAAGTGAGAGAAGAGAGATAGCGAAATGACAAAAAGGAGATGAGGAGAGGAGCGAGCGAGCGAGCGATTGAAAGGGAAAGATAAGGAGGTGGAGGAAGGTGAAAAGGAGGAGAACAGGGACAGAGAGGGAGATAGTGAGAGGGTGAGGAGGAGGAGGAGGAGAGATATGAAGGAGGAAGGGAGGGGAACAGAACAGCCTGTTTTCTCTGTTCCCTCGGTAAACTCTGAACACACAACTCCTTAGTGTATGTGTGTGTGTGAGTTTGTCTGTGTGCTTACTGTGCCGTGTGAATGCGTGACTTTATCTGCTGTTACATTCTCGATATCAGAGGTGTGTTGTCAACTGCTCATTGTGCAGGTATGTGTGAAAGTGTGTGCATGTGTGTCAGTTTTAGCCATTCAGTACTGTGTGTGTGTGTTATGTATGTTTAAGGGTGGATTTGTGGATTTCACATATGTGTAGGCTATATATGTATATATATCTAAGTTTGGCTTTAGACTTCTTATTAGCGATGTTGCCGCATTCCTAGATCTGAACTATTAAAAGAGTACTCCACCGATTTAGCATTGCACTCCTATAACATTGTCAGACTCATGTCGTCGTTTTTATTCCACGAATTCTTCTTCCTTGTCAAAACCTACCTTACCAACAATGCATCTCGAGTGATGACAGTTGGGTCAGAGATTTAGATGGCTTGATGTAGCCTCGAGCCGCTAACCTCAAGCAGAGATGAAGAGAGGGGCTACAGCGGTCTGGTAAGCTCACTAACTTCTAACTCCACACCCCCAGCTGTTTTTCATTTTCAAACTTGTAGTCTTCAGCCCCAACCAACGCTGACTCAAGTGACATCACTCGAGGCAATTTATCTGCTGGCAGTTATGCAACTTTTTTTTTCCACATATGCCGACGCTGCTTTGTCCCACCCCTCTGCGTCTCCTGGGTAAAAGTCCTGTGCTAACCCTAACCCCCATGCATCCACCCCGACCTCCTCCGTAAGCAGACTTTGCTGCTCTTTATACTACGTCACCTGACGCTGATGGGTTTACGCTGAAAGCCCGGTGCATCTCATACAGCCTATGCATGTGTGCGTCTGTATGAGACGCGAGGGCCGTGACAAAACGTAGGTATTTGATGCCCTGGGAATGACAGCATGCTGGCTTTGATGTTTAATCAGTGGAGTTCTCCTTTAACTTGGTGAGTACTATAATCAACAGAAATGATGGCCAAAATACAAAAATAAGACCCAAGTAATAAACTTTAATGATCCTTTCAGAATACATTAGGCTTAGGTTAAGGGTCAGGTAAGGGTTTGGGTTGGACGTGTAGATGGGGGTTTGGGGAATGCGTTATGGCAGTGAGGGTCCTCATAAGTATGTAAGTAACAATGTGAGTGTGTGTGTACTTCAAGTAGACCAGGACACAGAGGTAAACCAGGCAGTGATAAATCTAGATCTTTCCTTTCTCCCTTATGTTGCTCTCATGTGAACCTTTTCCATCCCTCCTTCTTCATCTCTCTCTTTTCCCTACTTCTCCTCTCACCTCTTCTTCCTCCCTTTGTTTTCCTCCATCCTTCCTCATTTCTCCTTCACTCCTTTTATCCCTTTCACTCCCCCTTCTTACCTTCATGCCCCTCTTCAACCCCCCTCTCTTCTTTCACTCTCTCTTCTCTCCCCCTCTCCGTTCCTCCCTCCTCATTTCATTCTGTTTCTTTCTCATCCCCTGCCTCCTCATCCCTCCTCTCCCTTCTTCTCTCTTACCCACTCCACCTTTCTTCATCTCTTCCTGTATTGTTTGCTTCTGAGTCACACTTCGCCTCCTATAGTCTCACATCACATTTCACTCCATCCCTTCCTCCTCACTCGTCCTTCATTGCCCCCATATTTCTCCCTCCTCCTTGATCATTCAGCTCCATCTGCTTTTGTCTCTCACAGATCTGTTTCCTTCTCATTTCTCTCTCTTTTCCCAAAGTCCGTCTTTCGTTTTAGTCTCACGTTCACTCTACCTCCATGTCTTCTCTCTTCTTTTGTGTCCTTCTTTCTCTTTTTCCACTTCGCTTTCTTTGCTTCTCCATCACCCCTCTCTCTCTTTTCCAGCTCTCGATGTGACTACAAATCTTCTTCTGTTTGTGTGTTTGTGAATGTGTGTGTGAGTGAGAGAGAGCTGAAACTGGGTGGGTATATTAGTTTGTCCTGTTCTGTCTTAGCAGGACAAACTTGCTAAATAAAAAGGTATATCTAAAGTTAAAACTACAATATGCAACTCAACTCCTCAGGACAGGACGTTTTTAGACCTGCCCTCCTCCTCCTCTTCCTCCTTCTCTGTTAGTTATACACAAAGTGAGACAAAGACAATGATCTCCAGTAAATACACAGTCATAATACTGTCCTTTACTTATGGAGTTGTGCAAATCAGACAATAAACTACTGAAGCAAGCAGCATAAAATGACCAAAACCTTCATCTATCCAAGAGACTCACTCAAACCTAAGCCAACTTTTTCTCACAGAAAACTGAACTACAGCACTTTACAAATCAGCAAATACCGTCCATATAAAAGTATCATGACTTTTAATCGTACAAATCATAGAAATATGTTGCACATATTTGCATGTATGGTTGGTATTCATCTGGAAGGTTTTGATCAGTTTGGTGAAAGGTGTAATTTTCCTCCAGTACAGTATGTATGCAGCTGCATAATATAACCTGGAAGCAGCATGGAGTTTTTGAGAGACATTGCTTTATTTTGGCTTTCTTTTTTTTTTTTTTTTTTTTGACTACAAATTTGAGATTTTGGGTTTAAGAGGAGGTCCAGTCAACTTTTTGCAAATAATGAATGCATCATCCTAAACTTTTGAATTAGCCTTGTAGGTCTACAATTGCCTCTATAATTTTCATCTTAAACATTTTCAGAAATAGATAAAGAAAATAAAGGAACGTTTGAAATGGGACAGAAACTAAGTACAGTCAGCTGCAATATGTTCGATTATTTGAGAGACAATTTGGATTCTACAGAGCCCCAGAGTGGGAAACGGTGTGCTGCAGCCATAATTTATTTTAAGTAAGAAAACAGGTGGATTTTTACATAAAGCTCTGGCTGAGTGCAGCTTTAATGTGCTTAAAAGCCATTTAAAGTTTAAACTAATTTACAAAGTCAATAAATCACACAAGTATAATGTGTGTGTGTGTGTGTGTGTGTGCCATAAAGTGTAAAGGTTTCATTGAGAAAAAGCTGAGGCATTAAGGGTAAGGCGGTGCCCTCACTAAACAAGAGTGGCTGGCAGCCGGCCAATCACGAAGAGGGGGCGACCCTGAGTGACAGCTGGAGAGAGAGGCAGCGAGAGAAAGAGTATAAAGAGAAAAACAGAATGTCATCTACCAGGAATGATGCAGTCACCCTTGAACCAATCAGGAAGGAGTACTCCCTTGTTCACTCATTCATTATTTCCTTCATAAAACACTCACTAGTTTACTCTGTAGGGAGCAGTAAACTGAGACTACAAACACTTGACTCATCATAATTTTGCATCATGGCTGGTAATTTATCACAGGCGAAGCATTGTATTGTGAGAATTGTTTGAAAATGAACCAGAATGATGACAGCATCACTCATTTATTCAAACATGCGCAATGACCTTCTGTGTTTACGTTTTTCATGACAAGTGACGTCTTGTGGCCGTGCAGATAATGACTCTTCTCTCTGAGAAGCAAAGGCAGGAAGTATTTATTATTATAGTATATATTATTTATAAAATTGACACAAGTTTTATTGTCAGTTTTATATTTTATATGTATGCCTCTTGACTTGCAGTACTTGTTTTATCTGTCTTTATATTTTCTACTTAGTATGTTTATTGTTATGCACCAATATACCAAGGAAAATTCCTTGTATATGAAAAAAAACTTGGCAATAAACTTGATTCTAGAGTGATGTTTGGCGCTGTCAAACCTCTTAGGGAGGAGGTTGGGGTGGACAGTCTGGTCAACAAAAAGCCTGAGACTTTGTCGCAGGGGAATGCACTTTGAGTGATCGCACTTTGCATCCAGCTAATGCCAACGTTGGTTTCTTGTGACCACAATCTTTTGCTAACCCTAACCTAGTAGTATTAGTTGTCTAACCTTACCCGAACCTGAAACGGAAGCTTAACACCTTGTTTTAGCTTGAAACGCTCCTTTCCACACATTAACAAAAAAATGCATTCATTCAGCTCCACAGACTGTATATAAAGATGGACAACGCATCTCCACCTGTACAAAAATGAAGTCAAAATATCCTGGATACGAGCGAACATCAGCGTGATAAGAATGACTTAAAATGACAGAAACCATCTCTGGGAAAAATGTATTTGACGTGTGTGGCTTATGACCTATACTGCAGCCAGCCACCAGGGAGCGATCCAGATGTTTTGGCTTCACTTTTGTCATGTTGTCAATCTTTATATACAGACTATGAGATAGAGATAGAGATAGATAGATATAGCATAGTCACCCAGTGTAGAACAGTAATTTTAGCACCCCCTATAGGCTAATTAGGCTAATCAGTGTAGGTTGGTCAATGCTGGGACACAAAAGAAAGTTTTCCAATGTGTTGCATTATTTAATCGTTGCAACAAATTAGCCATTACAAAATCATTAAAGTATAATTTTATGATCTTGGATTTTTGGATGATCTTTGCCAATAAGATTTATCATTTGTCTTTTTTGTCTCAGCCACTGACGTGGGATTTTTACTGTAGGATTACTGTCATGTATAAGCTGTAGCTATTATGCTGGTGGAAAAGTCCAACATCTTGAATTTCAAGCTCACCAGCTAAGCAACAATACATTCACATGTTGTTCTGTAAGACAATTAAACCCAGAAGAAGGACAAATAATGAATGTGTAGTGAGCCTCTATGAGGGCTAAAACTTTGCTGTTTTAGATGGTGAATTGCACTCTTACTAATTGCTTTTATTTGCAATGAGTGAAAGAAAAAAAAAAAAAAGGCTTTCCAAATCTCCACCACTGCCAATAGTGCCATGCTGTGCAGCCCAACCCTAAACACACCACCATCCAACAAGGCCTTCTCTCCAAGCAGAGAAATGGCAGTGTCATTACAGGAAGATAGCTGTGACTAAGACTATTAGCTAATTGATAGGCTGACTGTGTTGGCCACAGCTGTGGCTGGCCGTCCAGGCTGACACAACAAAACAAACACACCCAGCGTCTGCAATAATCATTTCAGACTCCAAGAGACAGCCACAAAATACTTGAGAAGTAAACAAAAAAACAAAACTTCAAGCGATTCTGACTGAGGCCTTTTCCTTGCAGAATAAAATAGGATAAATATTATTTTTCAACATTTTTGTGGTGCACTTTAATTTTGAAAGTACATCTCTCAGCATGGGGGGGGCTGCTCTCACAAGCCAAAATGTGAATGGGGTCTAATAGAAATGGTATAGAAGAACCAAGCAGCCAAATACCCACTCCTCCCACCAATTCTTGCTGGGCTAGAACCCAAAATCCTCCACCTCTGAGCCCATCGTTTTGATTTACAGCGCTTTCACTGTAATAGTATATAAAGTGGAAATAGGAATTTGTTCCATAGCACTCTACATTTCATCAGATGAGCCTAAATGTAGGAATCAGGCAGCTGTCTTGTTAAAGAAAAATCACCTATACTTGGACTCAAATGCAGGAAACAAACCTGCGATTATCTGTTAGTGTTTGTCTGATCACACGTGTGGACAAAATACAGTGGAATGGTATGGGTTAAGTGTTTCATTACAGTATGACAGTGTGCATTAATGCATGAAGTACATGTATTTCCCTCTGCGTGGTTTTGGAAAAGGATATTTGTTTAAACTGCTGCCTTGTGCACAGTTCACTCCTCAGAGAGAACAAACACGTTCCCGGTGGATTTCTCCTAATTAAAATAAAGGACGAATCAATGATTTCTAAACCTTCTATTTATCCAGGAAAAAAGGAATTTGCTGAGCAGCCAGTCTGTTTCTGTAGAAAACCTTTTACAGTCTCTGCTGCACACATATTTACATCTGAAATCTCCCCACTATAACTTTAAATGTGATTTTTACATATGTGTGATTTTTATGTAATTGGTTTTTCCTTGGACTGATGGTGAAAACTATGAAAATAGCAGCAAGATTTCTTTGTGGGTGACTTTGTAACATTTAAGTTGTAAAGCAGATTACACTTATTAAATGTCTAAACAGAGAATAACTACCAGGAACACCCAAAGTCTACAGAAGATGTGACTCATGGCACGTGTTTATCCCACTATAACATAGTGAAACAAGTATATGGTGATGGTGGCAGTATGGTGGCGATGCTTCTGTGTATGAGTTTGGTATCATGACTGATTCATCTGAGCAGTCCTCTACTGACACTTTGTGGTCACATGAGGTACTGCAGATAAGTGCAGCCTGCCTATTTCTGTATTACCACACACACACACACACACACACACACACACACACAGTCATGTTTCCATCACTTCAGAGGACATTACATTGACTTACATTCATTTCCTGGAGGACTTACCCTAACCCTGTCCATAACCACTACTTGCCTAACCTTAACCTAAACCTAGCCTTAAACCAAGTCTTCACCCTTAATTTTAATGATTTATGTTATGGGGACTTGCATTAGGTCCCCAAAAGGAAAGCGAGTCCCCACAATGTGACTGTGTAAACAGATTTATGTCCCCACAACATGAGTAATACATGTCCACACACACAGTGGTGGAAAGTAACTCAGCACATTTACTCAAGTACTGTTCTTAAGTATAGTTTTGAGGTACTTGTACCATTCAGAGGCAAATATTGTACTCTTTACTCCACATTTCTTAAATAACTTAAGTTATTTTGCAGATTTAGATTAATAATACAAAACATAATCAACAAATAAATTATGATGCATTATAACAAGTTAAGATTGTATTGATCCCAGGGGGGATATTCAGCTACCCAGCAGTATATAAAGTAATTAAAATTGCACTGCACACACATTTATTATTCCACATTTTAAAACACAACAAAAAAAACCCTGAGCTTAATTCTGATGCAAACCCCTAAAGCTAGACTCTGCTGGTGCTGAAAGTAGTCCTGCATGTATTTGTGTCTGCTGGCACCTAGTGGTCACACAAACTACTGCAGCGATTCATTGTTTTTTTTTTCCTGTCATCAACCTAAAAATCACATCAGTACATAGGTGTCCAATGCTATTAGTGTGGGTATAGATGTGTGCACCATCACTTCCTCATTCTTTATCACCAAAGCTCAGTCCAAATTTGACCTCCTCCTCCGGCCATTTTCCTAAGTCTTTCATCTCTTCGTCCCCTTGATGACTTCAGTTTTTAGCCCAGTTTCTCTAATCGCAGTGATCTCTTCTGAAGCAAAAGGACAATGTTAAATGTTTTTAACCTGGATGTTGATGTTTGTTTTGAGGAGTACAGTCCAGACTGGTGTAGTTAATGATCTCAAAATATGAGACTCTTGGATAAATGCAAGGTGATCTATCAATACGTTACCCTCGGTGGAGGTGAAAATTATGGAAATATCAAAGTCTCTATTCCAGTTTGTTCAGGCTGCATTCAGCACTTCCTAAGTTAATAAATGCACAGCTTACCAGATGTAACAGAGAGAAAAGTGCTAAAAGATTAAATAAAATGCCCTCATAACATTTCCACCACAAGGGTTAGGAAGAATCATCTAATAATAAACAAAAATCTAATCAATCCAACAGCACAAAAACGCCCCACTATTCCACCTTGGTCGTAAATACAAGCAGCCAAGTGGGAAAAAAACATTCACGTCAGCCTCCTAGTTGTAAGTCAGAAACAGCAGGAATTTCTGACAGCTACTTATCTCCCACTAGGTGAAAGAGCTAGAGGGGTGTCAAGAAAGCAGTAGCAAAATAACTGGCAGTGTCTGGTTTGGATCGGCCACCAAACAGGGCAAGAACAGACTAAAACGGACAGTGAGGCCTGCAGAGAAAATCACTGGTGCCAACCTGCCCACCATTCAGGACTTATACATGTACAGAGTCAGGAAACGGGCAGCAAACTTCACTGCAGACCCATCACACCCTGGACACAACCTGTTCCAACTTCTCCCCTCTGGTAGGCGCTACAGAGCACTGTACGCCAAAACAACCAGACACAAGAACATTTTTTTCCCACAGGCCAAACACCAAAACATCCACTTTCTTCCATTATAAATATTTTTACAGTTTAAATGCACCGTTTCATTGTACATGTACATATCATCATGCACTGTCACTGTCAATATAAATCCTGCACGCTGTAAATATATATAAACATGTATGTACTGTACATAATCATCCACTCAATGTATATCCATTCATTTCCTTTGCACTATTTGTATCGTTTACAACTTACAGAACACTTGACTTGTATATAGAGTTTTTATTTATGTTGTTGGTCATTGGTGCTTTTTATATATATTTATATATCACCTATTTTTTCCCCCACATACTTGTACACATAACAGTCCTGCCTATGACACCTACAGTGCCTATCAGTGGCGGTAACCATCTTGAAATGATGCGTGAACACTTCCAAGTGGGAATAATGGGAGGTTTTTCTGTTCTTCCCGTTCTGCCGACATTGGGTGAACGCAGCATAAGCCCCACCTTGGCCACCTCATTCAAAACATCCTTGACACAGCGCTGTGATGGAGCTCCAAACCCTTGAAACTGGTTTTCTAATCCTTAAATCAAGTTCAGTGTGTGTGTGCATGGATGGCATGGAGCCCACCTGCGTCACAGCGTGTGTCAGCATGACGCATTTGGTCCTGTATCACCTTGCTGTTACCAACACACACACACACACACACACACACACACACACACACACACACACACAGAAGGAGAGGGAGAACTCAGATTTTATGCGTTCAAGAGAATAAATCAAGAGAATAAATCAAACACACATCAGACAACGAAATCACTTCATCTTCATCAACACAAGAGGGCAGCAGTTTCCCCAGTTTCACACCTCCTCCTCACACTAAGCTTTGGTCCTCTGTTTGTGTGTGTGTCGGTCTGAGTGGTTGTCAGTCAAAGAACCATCAGACCTTTGATCAAACTGACTGGCTGGTGGGGTGCGGTGGGGTTGGGTGCATGCATGAGTGCGCATGTGTGTTTGGAGGTGGGCAGGTCGAGGTGAAACAAAGGAAAGGATGTGGGGTGAGTCACTGAGGATTTGGATGAAAGGGATAAATGACAGAGAGATGAAGGCTTCTGTAAAAATGTGCACAAAGTGTTTAAATCAAAGGAGAAACTTTTAAGTTAATAAAGGGGGAAACTGAAGAAGAATTCGAGCTTTAATGAGATTTTGATCGTGCTCTTCTCGTAAATTAAAGGTTAGAACTCCAAAACTAACTCCTGTGGGTTGTAGTTTTTCATTTTCAGAGAAAGAAGTCTTGTGGGAACATTTTCATGTATTATATGTGTGTGAAGAGTGACAACTGTGTGGGACAGAGCAGTTTCGTGGAGACTGTCCACAGTGCTGATACACTGAAAAAATGTCAGCCCTGTCTCCTAGAAATTATATTTATATACTACCAATTTGTGTTGCCAGCTACGTTTTGATGGGAAACATAATTGCTCACTGACAACATGCTTTTCCAGTGAAGAAAGTCTTACGTTTATACCACAATTTGCAGGGAAGCGGTCAGGGTGGAGTGACTTAAGCAACAAAAGCACTTTGTCTAAGTTTAGGGAAAGATCATCGTTTCATTTGAATGTTAAAAAAGTCAAATTCTTCCTGTTTGTGCTAAAACTCATTATTCACTTTTTCCAATATTACACCAAGACCACAGTCTCTCCCCAAACTGAGCCAAGCGCTGTGAGTTGAATCATGCTTTGGTTGCTACGAGTGCACATTGTATGGCAAGAGTAGATATTGTAGGGAAAATGAATGCAATATGTTGTCAGTGAACATTTAACAGATAAGTTCATTAACAACATTTTCTCAACATGAAAACTTAATCCAGGAGTCATTACGTTTGCTATTGCAAATTAGTAGTAATTTCTAGGAGACAGGGTTACAAATGTAATGATCATGAAACGTACTGTGCTGATCTAGTTCACTTTTTGAACTTGAATCGACTGAATAAACTTGATTTTACTTTATAACTTTTTCTAACTTTTCTGATTGAATGCAGCCAAAGTGAAAAAAGGCTACAGTTGTGTTACAGTAATAAACACCCCCGACAGCATGTTTGAATAGAGGCGGGTGTTGAGGAAATTAAATCACTTTTCATGAAACCAAACAACCCTGGATGAAAAAAATAATGTCATCACTGTGCTTTATGGACACACAGTCACGTCGATTTATCACAAAAACAGCAATGAATAGTTGCTGCTAATCAGAATACTAATTATATTATATATGAAAGAAGAGGGGGAAGGAGACACAAAGAGAGACAGGGAGGGAGAGTGGTGTGTATGGACAAAAGAGGGAAAGAGGAAAGGAAGGATGAAAACAGGTTAAGAGGAAAGGAAGGAGGGAAGGGTGACAAGGGATAAATTAATGAACGGGAGGTAAAAGGAAAGAGGGATAGATATAAGAGAGGAGGCAGGGAAAGAAATGGGAGGAAAGGAGAGGAGAGGACTGATGGGTGTATGGAAAGGAGAGGTGGAAGGAGAGAGGGATAAGGAGGATAAATATTAAAATGAATGATGTGCACTCTCCGGGCAGAAGTGCGGCTGGCAGCAGCAGAGTGGCGTCGCCAAGCCAGCAAAACAAACTGACTGATGCTGGCACTAATACGACACAACAGAGAGAGTCACTGAGGGAGAGACAGCGAGACAGAGATGGGCTGAGGAACATTTCACTTTTCCCCTCCTTTATTGTAATACGTCTCCAACTGCCACTCACACAGTCCTGTCTCCACAACGTTCAACATTTATATGGCTTTGCCAAATACGCTTTGGAGGAAACGCGATTGCTGACTGGATTACGTTCAGTGGCAACATGATCAAGTCCAGGAAGTGTTACATTCTTGTACTGCACAGAAGTAAAGGGAGGTGGTCGAGGTGGATGGTGGGGGGTACAAACTGCGGGTGTTTGACTCACAATGCTGTATAGAGAAAGAGAGAATGTTCCTCCAAAGCAATTTTGTGCTAATTGTGCAACAAGTCCTCCAACCTAAACGACAGAATAGGTCGTTTTCCAATGACTCCTAAAATGACGTATATAGGCGTACCAGACCTTTGCCGTCATGGTAACAACAATAACACATGGTTAACGTTGTTAAACGGTCGCAGTTTGGTTAGGTTTAGGCACCAAAACTACTTGCTTAGGTTTAGGAAAAGATCATGGTTTGGGTTGAAATAACTATGTTAGTAGGTAACTTAACTTACGTATGTAGCTTAAGTTACGTAGGCTACATAAGTTAAAATAAAGTCAACGCTGACTTTTGGTTTCACACGGGACACGAAAGGCGGTCTCCTTGGTCAAAGTCCCGTGTTGTTTGACCCATTCATCCACCCCAACCTCCTCCCTACATGGATTTTGGTGCTCTTTATAGATCACCGCCCAACAATAAACTGCTGCACGGACGACCTGTACGGCCGTATTTTTGGGGAGGACAGTCTCTAATTGTGACAATTCGAATTAGAGAGATTGACTGTAGGAAGAAAAATTTTGCAAACTGTGTTTGTTTTTGGAGCGCAAAAGTATATTCTAAAAAGATAGTGGTGTGCTCAAGATGGAAACGTTGGTGCTCTTAAAGAACAAAGGGATGAAATCTTCAAACATGCATCTCAAAACACAAGAAACATCAAGGTGGATGATATCGTTCACAACTGGAGTACACATCACGGGGAGTCCACCTCCACCCGACACCAACTTATCTCATTATAATGTGAAACGTTTCATGTTACGAGATAAATAAATAAATAGTATATTGTTATAACAAAAAAAGTTTCTTGTTATAACATAATAAGTTTGTATGTCATAATAACGTGAAAATATCTTGTTATAAACATATAACATCTTGTTATATCAATAAACCTTTCAGGTTATAACGTGAAATGGCATGGCAGCAATAAGCTTCCGTAAGTTTTCCTTTTTTGCTTTGACGTATAATTTTCAACTTCATAAATTCAATATAATCTTTTAAATCACTCAAATACAACAAACTACAGGTAAATAACAAATGAATACAAATTCATTTGTGCAAACTACTTATACAGTAACTGTATATATGGTTAAAGTGTGAATTTATCCAATCCAAACTCTTGCTGCACACCACTACACATGGGAGACATAATGAGACAAAATGTCCAGAAGCTTAACTTAGAAAAGGAGACAATCATTTGTAGGTGTCATATTTGATGTGCCATGTATTCATTTAAGGGTGAAGTATATTAATGCATCTTTTCCATGTGTTACAACCAGTTTCTTCTGGGGACAAGCCTTGTCTCCATCACTGAACTGTCAGCATGATAGCGGGTGTGCTGTTTGTACAGGGCAGGAGACAGCTGATTTGATTAGCCATGATGGATGTCAACCACAGTACACCACCCCAGGTGTCTTTGCTTACAAAATGACTAAAAATCAGGTTCTCTTGTCCAGGTGTGCTACTGCAGTGAACTTAAAAAAACGTGTGATTACCACTTACTATAACACTACACGACCACCAAAAAACAAGCAACAAACAAAGTCTTTCCACTTGATACACACAGAACTGAGGTGTTAATTGTTTTGCTGTTAATTTTGTTTGTTAATGGAATGTATGTTCTCACTGGATGAATGAATTAATCCACCACTTACAATTATTTCTCCTTGCTGGAGGCTTTTTAATTTTTTAAATGTAAGTGTTTTTAATGGGGTCTGTCTCACTCCAATGACATCACATGATCCAAAAAACAAAGACACCTAGGCACTTTCACTTCTTAATCGCAGTGTCAACCAGGAAATGGCAGACTGATATGGCAAGTTTATTTCAACATGAATAAGGCAGTGGTCCTTTTTGGATCGTTTATGGTCATGAGAAAGAAAAGAACATCATCTCTTGCTTCAACATGCTTCCATGCTCGGCAGGTGGATACATGAGGCGGTCAACTCTTCCCTGTGACCCTGCCTTTGCCTATTTTTGCCTCATGTTTTCCAAACCACAGGCTTTCTCAGCTTGCTGTGACCTTTAGGAATGTCACAGCCTAAAAAACACATCTACAGTAACTGAATGCTGGTGGCAGCAGAGAGGTTAAAGAAACACGAGCATGACCATGACAGTGTCTGGTTTGACTTTCAAGGCTGGCTTTCGAAACAGGGTACGGAAGTCGAATGAGATGTTGCTTCTCACTTCCACAACAAGCTACATTTAACATGTTCTACTAAAAAGTGGAGTTCATTTTTTATGACCCCTTGTTCTCTTTTTATGCAGCCCCAAAACTGACAGTATGCAGTAAAAGGTTATCAGACAAGTCAAAAATATAATTGAATACATCAATAAATAATATTATTAGTTCAATAATTAAAACCGAGCGTAAAAATAAATATAAAGCTTTATATTTTTCCTTTAACCTGTAATCAGTTGGTAAAAATAGTAAAAATTAGTTGATAATAAACTTAACTTACTTTAAGTGCGTGCATCTTTTACTAAAATTGTAAATGTGGTGAGGAAAATGGAAAATGTTGCTCAGGGAAAATAGGGAATAGAGTGTGTGAAAGATTATTCAAAGTGTGTCAAGACCAAAACAACTGGAAATCTAAGGAACTGAAAGTAGACAGATAAATGTCCAAATAAGTATTAGACAAACTAAAATGTTTGACCTAATGATGGTGCTAGATGAACATGGGTTGTTTTTGAACAAACAACCAATGCTTTCATTTTTCTGGTCTCCAAACATACCCTCAATCCAAAAGTCTCCCCAGTCTCCAGTCTCACTGGTTTATGAGGCAGAGCCTGTCGCCCTGACTTACACACACTTCTCCAAAACTGTAACTGTCCACAGGGTGCACTGCAAAACAACATGAATTGTGAATAGAGCACTGGGGCTGCTTTTTATTTCCTCCTGTTGGCTTTTTAGTGACGTATTTCCACAGTCTTTGCACTGAACTTCCAACTCGAATCTCAAAGAATTATAAAAGCTCACTGCAGCCACTACAGCTACCATAATAACACAGAAATTGTTATAATTTCATACTATTATTATCATTTATGTTAGTGGGACATCATACCACAGAATTACTACACTTGTCTTACTGTGTAATAATTTGTTATATTTTCTTATTACATTATGTCATTGTATTATTCCTACACTATTGTATTCCATTGTAGTCAGTTAGCCCATGTTTATTATATTATATACAGTATATTTATAATCTGTATATAGATTTCTTACCTTGATGTTTTATTTGTCTGTTTCTTGTGCGCTTCCCTCCTGGGGATAAATCTTATTTACATTTCATCTCATCTTAATTAACTATTATGTTCTTCTGTTATTTGATTGATTTTTTTTTATCATTTCTGGCAACATGTGGAATCTGTGTGTTCTGCCAATAATGAACTCATTGAACTGAACTGGTGCCAGAGACAGCAGAGACAGGTGATGCAGCAGAAGCCGTAAACATGCTCTCCATCACAATTAGAGGGGGATAATGGCAGAGGACAGACGCGCTGCTGCAGCCATTGGTCCTGTTGCAGTATATGCCATTTGGGTGTGATCAACTAGTCGACATGGACTACCTTAGATAGCTGGGAGGGAGGGGGCATTAAAAAAAGAGAGGGAGTGACAGAAAGGGGGAGAGAAGGACAGTCACACAGGACCAGAGGGTGATAAAATCTATCTAACCTATCGGCAATCTTTCCATCCATGGATCTACTGCATGACAGGGTAAGTGGGGTTTTAACCCGTCATGTCTAATAAAAATCAGCTTAGCCCCCCCAGGCTTTGCTGACACACCTGGTCTGATCTGCAACTGGGTCAGCAGCTGTCTGCCTGCCCGTCTTTCTGCTTGTTTGTCTGTCAAAAAAAACAAAAACAAGGCAATATAAAGTCTCTTTCTGTCACCACCTGCTGCCTCTGTTACAAAGCTCAGGACTCAGCAGGCTCAAGGACTCTGCGCCTTGTGACGGGAAAAACCAGGTTTTATCAGTGGCTGGGTAAGAGAGTCAGGTAAAACTCAGGTAACATTTAGAGCAACTGTTCTCAACCGTGTGGCATCATGAGTGAATAGTCTGCATGTTCTCATTGCAGCCAATCTCACTTTCATTTCACTGATTACTTCCTCTTCTCTGTTTGAAGGTGTGTTAGTCACTCAGATCAGCTGCTGTAGTGTTTGACTGTAAGAAAAACCTGCAGACTATTGAGAGATACTGCACAAAAAGCTAATATCCAGTAAACAAAAATATATATATATATATATATATATATATATATACCATATATATATATATATATATAGATAGAAGCTATAAAGTGGCAAGATTATTAAAAATATATAACATTGGATGCTAATTTCTATGTTAGTGGCATTAATAGTCTCAGTTTCAACAAAGCAAATCTAAAACGTTTCAAATCTTGAAATACAACATTGATTTCACTTCATAATTTAAACAAATAAGATTTAAAAAATATCTAGATGTTTCATTGTATGAGTCTGCATGACAGGGCTGAGAAAAGCAAAAAAGTCATTAACATTCTTCAACCGAATTGAATTCTTAAATGCTGTTTCAAGACTTTTCTTGCTTAGCTGGCAACAGTCTCTACATTATGTGATTATCAAATCTACAAATAAAGCTTGTGTTGTAAAAGAAAACATTATTTTCCTAAGCTGTCTTTCAGAGACGTACAATCAATGAAGACACAAGGCTATTGATTTTCTTAGTTGTTTGAATCACGTTTGTACTAAAAGCTCTAGCGCTATTTGGACACGATGCATTGATCCTGCAATGAATCTTATAGCTTCCAATTCTTAGGCCAAATTACCATCTGATGCACCCCCAGCTGAAAAGTTTAGCTCTGTTCTCCATCCTTGGATTGGAATAGATATGAAAAAGTCTTCTGTTGTGGAAAATCATTGAAGTGTTGGTTTCTCCAATCTGCTGCTCTTCTTTTTGGATGGAACTGACTTGTCTCCTGTTCATTTGACCTTTCATCACACCTGCAATGATTTTGATTTTGCTACAATTAGCAGTGTTCATCGACTCACCACATTACGTCCTTGTTGGGTAGTTTCAAATTGTGACCATTTGTCTTTGTTTGATATAAATTGTCATAGTCTTTGGAGAATGTTTCCCTAAGCATATTACAACGTTTGATTGATGCATCTGAGTTTGAAAACTCACATATCAAAGTGCTGAATGTCAGGTGGCTTTCATAGCTGTCAGATGTTTCTATTTGACATGCAACCTAATATGACCCTCCTTTGCAGCACTTACTTCCAAGTTAAAAGCCTTTTTTCCAGGAAGACTTTGTCTACACCCTGTATTTGATAATTATGGCTAGGATGTACTGGGATCTTGTTAGGACTGCTAGATCCCAGAGATGATTACCGCAATTAGTGTTGAACAATAGTAATTATGTTTTATGGCTCTTCCCCTGTCTCTAGGTAACCTGTACAGAGCCCTACGCTAACAGATAAGCCGAAGGAGGTTTGCACATGTGAGATATGAGGTGTGCAGGATAATAAGTAATGTCTCTAAGGGAAACAGGTGGAGGAGGAGAAGGGAGGGTGAGAGGCAGATAGAGGGATGGACATATAGATAGAGAGGTGGAGGGAAAGCTCTCCGAAAAAAACATTTACCACCTTAACTGCAGTTTAAATCTCAGCTAATCTATATCTTTTTTTATGTTTCCATTTCCAGGGGTCACTTTAAGTAACTAACCAAGAATTATCACACAATTCTGCAGCTCTACGGAGCATTTTAGCCTCTTTAAGCTAATTGTTTTGGTTTTACAGCACATGGTTTTACTGTTTTGGTTCGAGTCTCTCCGCTCTCATCATCCTCATTTCCAGCAGCAGCAGACAGCTGTTTTCAACAAACAAGCTCTGATAAACCCACTGTATGCTACGTGGCCAAGTTCTCTCCTCTCCTACATACCTTTCAACAACAATGCTCCCATCAATAAAGAGCAGCAAATTATGGCTGATGGATTAGGTAGTATATAGAGACATTAAGCCATATCAAACTGACACACGAAAAAACAATTTTTCAGAAACGTCATAAAAGTTTAAATATAGTAACCAATGGCCATAATGTGAACCTATGGTATCATCAGATTATCCAGGAGACTCCCATACTACTACAGTATATTGAGTAACAACAGTAACTGTAAAAGTGAACTGTACTCACTCCCACTGTTTCCTCCTGGCCTGTGGTGTGTTGTGCCTCTTGTGTGCCTGGTGGGCCAGGATGACATCACGGTGGTCCACCAGTCCTCCCCTCCGGCGGATCGGCGGGGCTGTGGGGTCGGTGTTGCTGGTAACCAGGGACAAGGAGCCCCGGCCGGAGCGGACCCCATAGCCACCACCTCCACCGATAAAAGGCACTTCTCTGTACTGCTCCACCCGGACGTCATAGACAGCGTGATAGTAGGTGGGGTTGGGGCCCACGCTGCTCCCGCTGATTGGAGGAGGGTGGCAGCGTAGTGGCCGGTGGAGGCCCTGAGAGGAGGAGGAGCAGGACGAAGTCTGGGGCCACACCACCGAGCCGCCATGGTCCTGATAGAGGGGGGATAGCATGGAGCTGGCGGAGGAAGAGATGGAGAGAGATGAGAAAGGAGAGGGATATGGGAAGAAAATAGGGAAGCAGAATAGTGGAGAGGAAAGAGAGGAGAAAACAGTTTACTAATTAAAAGAACATTGCACACAAGTGCTGAAAAGATTAATTTAACTGTTCCACAAACAAAAATAAGAATGACATCTTGGGCTCTGAGAACTTGTGATGGTCAGGTTTCCTTTCTGTCCAACAATTTGACAAGCATGACCACTTCACACAGCGATAGGCCAGCCAGAGTGGAGGTGTGAAAGTAAGCAGAATACTACTCATCACTGTCACTTATCATGCACCAACCGAGTGCAACACCATGAATGCCTTCAAGGAGAGGCTGTCCGACAGTGTGAGCTGTTAAGCCCATTGAACGATTCATTGCGTGGAGATAACAAAGACACGCAAACGACAGACTTCTTGAAGAGAGATTAGGGAGGCAGTGGAATGCAGCCGGGATGAGGCTATGACGGCAGGCTTTTCACCCCGACTTTGAGCGTGGCCATTCAGAACAGGTAGAAACTGAATCCTAGTTCTTTTCAAGCATGATGTCAGATTTGATAGTATTGGAAAATGAAAGAACTGGGAGTTGCAGCCTTAAATGAGAATGCTGCGTACAGACACAAGATGAATTTCTTTAACTAATTTTAAATTAAATTTGACGGAGGTTTGATGGAGTGTACATTGGCCTCTGTGGAGTAAACCAAGAACTTGTGGTTGACTTTATTATTGGATTATTGGTGGACTTTTCAGTGAACCATTATAAAATCAGTATGATGAATAATCTGCTGCAGCTCTATTGCAGGTTGCACCAAATATATTGCTTTTTTGTGACTGTGTTGAACAGCAGGGAGACTGCAACCACAATCCTGAATGTAGAGAGAGGGAGAGTCAGGAGGGAATCACTTCAGAGAGTACTGTTGTGAACGGAAAATGGAAGAAAGGATGGATGGAAGGAAAGGATGTGGAGGGACTGAGGGCTGGAGAAGGAGTTAAGGCTCTGGAGAAAAAAGGGGAACAGAAGAGGAGAAATAGAGTGAGGGATTTAGAGAGTAAAAATGGGGGGAAAGAACAAGAATAAGAAAGTTGTGACTAATTGAGTTTTGGTGAAAAAGGAGGTGTAGGTGAACAAGGGAGGAAATAATGGAAATACACTTCCTTCAATCCAGTGTTCACTCATCATAAAAAGAATAATACCATCCATAACAAAAAGTGATAACACCTGTTCAGTAAGAGGACAAGCTGCTTCCAAAGATACTCACAACAAAAAAACACAACAGATATTGTCCCATAAGTCAATAAAACCACCTTCTGCAAAGCTTTAGCAGCTTCACAACTTCAGCAGTGTTTGAACAAGAGAGTATCTTCAGAAGCAGCTTGTCCAAAAACATAATTTTTATACTATTTACTGAACATTTTTTACTGAAATTTTAGCCATGGTCTGTAAGATTTTGTCATCTGGTACCAGCCCAGTCTCCCCAAGAATTTATATCGGATGAATCTGTAGCTCACAATTGACATTCAGTGCCAATGTTCAGTGGAATAGTGTACCATCACAATCTAATAGTTAACGCTTTTAGCTTTTTTTCCCCCACAATCGCTTCCTAAACCTGACCATGCCATGGTTGCCATGCACAGATATTGTAAAAACAAATCTTTTTTTTTAAGTTGGCATTGGACATTGAAAAACATTGTCATTGAAGTTAATCTGGACTTTTGCAGAATCATGCAATGTCTTTTCTGGCAAAAGGGTAGCCTGACATCGCCAAGGGCCGTTATCAACAGGCGCAGGCCAAAATGCCTCTGAACGCAGCTGGATAGACCTACAACCAATCAGAGCAACGGAACATGTGACGTAGCACTGAGTGACGGAAAAATGGACACAGACTACAGCATGTAGTGTGCCAACCTACTTTCAAGAATCAAACAGGATTTACCAGTTTTTAGAAGATGGGATGAGGAAGAAAAACAAGCCGATTCGAATGAAGAAGCGTCGGCATCAACAGCAGCAGATAAAAGGAATAGGGGGCCTACTCCAATTCAAAGACGCAGAGACGCTTGTTGTAAAGTGGTGTTAAACGGTTAAACTCCTGCTTCTTAAATGTGACATATTTAGACTTTGAGAATAACATGGGCCAACTGTTTTATTATTATTCACGTACATGCCTCAATGGCGCTGCTCTGTGCAGTCATCATATCAAACCCGCCCCATATTAAATACATGGTTGTGATTGGCCAGACCCGGGCCTGGTCGGCTAGAAGTCTGTCTGAATGGGAGGGGGTCCAGACACATGTGCCAGAGCAAATACAACATGAGCTCGCAGATTCGTCTGGTTCCCAGGCTAGGTTGCTGGTACTGTCACAGCCAACCAGCACTTATCTTTGGGTTGTACTGTAATTAAATATCCTCGTTAGGTGGTTTTGTTGGGGGGGATTAGCAGCAACTATGAATTCCTTCATGTCTTCTCTTTTAGTTAACCCCTTGTGAACTTCTAGTCCACATCAAGCAAGTAACTCAAGCTCAAGTCACACAATAAACTGTCCTGTATGTCACAGTGAGAAGATGTGTTTTTGTGACTTCCTCAACTTTCTCTCTAGAAATCAATGTACATGCATTTCCAGTTATACATTTATCCTTCTATACCATTTCAGTTCCTCTGTCTCCCGTTTCTTGTGTAGTTTTTATTGAGGAACTTGACTTGCTACGGCAGGAAAATGTCGCCGGATTTGGACAGCCTTAAAATATTATATAACAGTCTGTTACAGTTTTCAACCAATATTCTGGTGTTACAGGGTGATTGTTTTTGTGTAGCTCTGTTCTTTGCTCTCTCTCAACTTTATATGCTAGAAATAAGTAGCTTGGAGTCTGAAAAAAAGTATAATAATGTTTTTTGCCCTTGGTAAAGAAGAAACAAAAAGAGTGAGAAAAGGTGAAGACTATGAATCCACATAGAGAGGGGGTGCATTAATAAACCAGACATTGAATAAAACTACAGAGGACAAACAACAATGAGGTAGAGGAAGGGAGAAAAACAGAGCAAAGAAAAGACAGGTGGACGGGAAGATAAAGGGGAAACACTCTTAATTAAACGCCTGCAAAGACTAATGACACTAACCTTCCATTTCAATTTTTACCACGTAATTGCAAAAAAAAAAAAGCTCCTGGTTTGTGTGTACGTGTTCATGTGTGTCTGTGCGTGTGCACGAGCAAACGTATTGGAAACAGCATTTTTTCCTCACCAGTTATCTGCTGAGCGTGCATTACACATTATTTCTCCCTGACATGGTGTAAAGCGAAAACTAATTCACAGGGACAGGCGCACACACACTGATTTACGCTCACACACTGCAGGTACAATGATGAGACATACTGCTATGGTAAGGACTTTGTTGGGTGATTGAGGGTGTGTGAGTGTGTGTGTATGCCGCAGGGCTTGAATAACACAGGTCTAGTTGTATTAGTGGTAGCAGCAGAGAACACAAACTCAGGACCATGCACATAACACAGAGCAAGGGCAAACTACAGATCCAACACAGACACAGAGGACTCGCCAAGAGGCGTGTGTGTGCGTGTGTGTGCGTGTGTGTGTGTCATGAGGGAGAGACAGAGGTTGATGGACAGATAAAGAGGAAAGAAGAGGGTGAGTCGGTGTCGGTGAGTCAGATGAGGGAGAAAGAGGAAGACAGTAATGGAGGAGGGAAAAAAAGTGAGACATTGGGGAAGTGTGGGGAAACAAAAAAAACACGCAACCAGCATTTACCCTAAAGGCACAATGGTACGATGGAGAGAGCACTTGAATGAAAGGTACAGAGGCAGCAAAAGCCAGCAGGATGAGGGAGAAAGAGTGGGAGAGATCAGGGGACATGACAGATGAGTGGAGGAATGACTAATTGCTGAGAAAGAAAGAAAAACAGAGCAGAGCCATGCAGATGAAGCAAAATCCTTTCTCACTTTCAGTCATTATGTCTCTCCCGGGGAGTGACAGCAGAGGGGACAGGGAGGCTTCTGCACGTCTGGCTTAGCAGGGAACTGCTGCAACTCTACATACTGTAGATATACAGTACAGAGAAGGAAGCCCTGCCTCACAGCCATCTGCATCTACAACTGGGGAAATCAACCATTTACCATCTTTAAGACAAGCTGCAGTTACATGGACAATATTTCTTCAACCTGATTGAAATCATTCTGATTAGAGATTCCAACTTAACTGTTTACATGGACGCTAAATAAAGTGAACCGATAAGATGTGCGTTTACATTCCCCAAAGCATTTAATCAGAATATAACTTTTTTGATATGCACACAGTGGCTCTCCCTGCTGTGAAACGTCTAATCTGCCAAAAATATAACAGAAGAAGGTTTTTGTTTTGTTTTTCCGGCTTTGTTCATCTTTTCAAACGCTAGTTTGAACAACTCATTGTTTTGAGTCTTTCGACCAACAATCCTTAAAGTTTAAGTTGCATCAGCCACAGAGCAGTTTTGTTTCGCTGCCGCCATGTTTCTGTCCCCCCCAGAAACTTGTTCACGTTACCTAATGTTCCCCCCACGTGGGGCAAACGTGCAGAAAGAATATATTGATTCCAACCAGAGAGAAACCAGATTAAGCGTTTACACGGTTATTAGGCACTGATATGTTCCTGATATGTTCAACCCGATTGAAAATTCCTTCCAGTCCGATCAGTCAGACAGAACCTGTACGTACTGTATGCTACTTGTTTCTGCCGTTATGTTCTGACAGAATTTTTGGCTTCTTTGGGCCACTGTCTCTCTTATCCCCTATGCCACTGATGGCTTAGTCAGTGATGCTGGATTCACTTATCTGTGTCCATGTTGACAAATTCTGATTTCAGCCTTTAAGTCCAAGTTGCATTCAGGTCCCACGATTCTGAATCTGATTCTGTCCAGACTGAGGCTACAAACAACTTATCATGCTCAGCAAAAACATCTAATGTACGTCACATGTTAGTCACAGTCTGCTGCAGTGTGAACACCTAAAATACAGTGCTACATGCATTATAACAAATGTCACACATATTTTGCTCCTCAGTAATTAAACTGCCCTGTTGGTCATTAGACAAGGAACTGTTATCACACACTCGACTGAATAAATTCATCCAACCTGCTGACTCCTGATACACCACTGACGTCAGAACCTTTAGTTTCCAACGTGACACCAATAAAAACAAGAGTGGAGATAAACAGCCAGACTCAGCTCACTAAACTGAACATGACTCACCCTGAATTCGTAATTGTGATTTAATTCAAAGACATTTTTCATGGGATGTTTCCAGTATTTTGTAAGCGGGGTAAACATAAAAGGTAGGATCGTAATTAGAATTTGTGTTACTTGCAGTGTGTGCAGATACATAGCTGTTTCAGAAAAGGGGAACAATTAAAAGGGAGCATAGGTTTGGTGCATTTAAGAGCATTTAGGAGCAATAACTCAAAGTCACAGAAGCAGGATTTTGATTGGAAGGTCACTGAACTGAATCCCTGGGCAATGCTCGCAAAATCTGGCCAGGGAAAGTGGATGAGTAAAACCTTTTCCTACCCTTGAAGCAGTTCTGACTTGGACCATAATTTCTCTAAATTTACTGTGAAAAACACCTTTTCATCAATACAGTAAGGAGTGAGTGGGAATTCAGCAGGGGTAGAGCTGACTGGCCAAGTTATTTTGCATGCTGCATCTAAGTGCATGACAGTATCTTTACAACATAATAGTCCACAATATGTTTGACACCAGCCCATTAATGTTACAAAACTGATTCTAACCATGCTTTCACAACAAATAAGATAATAAATAAATTTAACAAACTGAATGGAGCGGGATGCGTTAAACTTTAAAAACTTTAGCCAAGAAACAACTTTTTTCTTTTACATTTTACACAGAAATCCAACACCAACTAAAAGTTGTTTCACATTACATAAATGCTCCTTCTTTCTGTCAGATAATAGCAGCAATACATCAGTGCATAGTAATCATGAGTTTCTGGTGAAATGTAGCCCAAATCCGAGTTAATTACAGTGCAAGAGCCTCTGAGGCAGGTTTAACATGCTGAATCGGCCAAACAGCCCACAATGAGGCCTGACTAGTGCCAATCCTGTGGGAGGGTCGGGTCACAGAGGCTCAAAATGACCCAAGGGTGGTCTGTTGGAAAATGAACATGTGCATAATCTCAGTTATTTTCTAAGAGAGATGAGTCATTATCATCATTATTAGCAGACATGGACCAATTAAGGCTAATTGCCTACGTTAGCTAATTACATGTTAGCTACCACTACAGTCTCGTTTCTGTCCGCTGACTTTTCCTCACACATAAATGCCTGCTCCTTTTGAGAAAGCACTAGAAGCATGAGAAAATGTCTGACATGTGTACAGTAGCCCCGAGCGGTATTGGACAACCTGGTTTTTCAGGACTAATAGACCCTTTTCACAACAGACATTTTGACTTGTCAGGTGTAAGTAATACCATTCACCATGGCTTCATTCCATTAAGTGTCCCAGTAAGCCATGTCGTTGAGTAAGCATGCACAATACCAGAGCCCAGGAACTGGCTCTCCTAAATGAATGCAGCCATCGTTAATGTTATTAATTCCACCTGTGCTGTCTGGTCTGGTTTGCACCTGGTAACGAGCATCATCACATCACAAAAATAATTTGTTTTTTAGCTAATTACGTGTTATCTACTATTACAATCCTGCTATTGTCCTAACCCACCAATACTCCCTCACATTATCACATAGAGATGCCTGTTCTTGTGAGAAAATACTAGAAACATTAAATATTTGCCAAGTCAGTGTTTTTTCTGGACTAATTAAACCTGGTTTGCACCTGGTAAAAAGCTTGTACTGTCCCGTCCAGTTGAGGTTGACACAATACTTTCCTCCACCACAAAAAGGATTTAGTTTTTAGCTAAAATCCTGCTCCTGTCCTAACCCACCTTTCTTCCACATTATCACATAGTGTATTCATGCCTGTTCCAAATAACAAATACTAGAAAGTAGCCAAATCATTGACACAGACTACAGTTAAGTTACCTTTACAGAGTGTAGCTTCAAGCTGTAGTTGGAAGTCCTCTTCGTTCAGGACTAATTAATTCTGCCTCACACCTGGTATCAAGCGTTTGCAGTCCAGTCCAGAAGTTGACAGTTGCCTTCACGCCTCAAAAAAGGAATTTATTTTCACATGTGCACACAAGCCAAGCACTGAACCAAGACCAGTAGAAACTTGCTAGCCTAGCAACAGTATAGCTACTGACTACCCATAATGCATAACCCTCTTAAAGTGACAGACTCGCCCCGTAACAGGTAAACTAGCTAGCTTACAAACTTTACTCAGCCAGCCGCTTACCTGCAGGCACAGTCTTCAAAAAAAGAAACACAGCCTCACCTTATTGTACACAGAGCAACACAAAAATGACTACAACACAAACTGTACAGCTGACAGCACTGTCAGTGTGCTAGGATTGTATAACTTAACCATGACTTTTTAATTCTTTGACTGTGTGGAAATGAGATATTTTCACATCACCGATGATTGAAAAAGGCATTAAAACACGAGTCTTAACAGGTAAAACAGGTAAAACTGTACTGTAACTGAATGGAGGTCATGAATAATATTTTTGCAGTTTGGCCATTTTGCGTTGCTCTGTGTACATTGACTGAAAAATGATGTCAGGGCAGCTGGATTCGTCAGTCAGTCAATCAACTCCTTCCCCTACAGGAAGTTCCTGCATGATGGAGTGGTAACAGAATTGTCACTGAGTCTGAAAATCAGGCTGAAAAGTTAGGGCAGAAAAATATTTATCATCTTATGACAAAATCCTCATTTCGAGATACAATGGTTCACAGCAATCAGCAAGTCAGGCATTTAAATTAGCCAAACAGACCAGGCAGCCACTTGGTCGGTCACTCATTCGGAAGGGATAAAAGTGATCCATGCGTGCATTTAGCAGCCAAACACAGCTCCTGGTCTCCTGGTGTTCTGGCTGTCTGACTGCCGCTGACCTCCTTCTGCCTGTCAACAGCCCCCCAAACACTCTGACCTCTCAGGTCACAGCTCTCTGACTGCTGCATCCATCAAGAAGCAGGTGAATGCTAACAAGTCACACCGTTTCTCCTCTCACATCAGCTATGAGGCTCAAACAGCAGCCCAAATATTTCCCCATATATTTTCACTTTCATGCAGGACTAACACATTATAAACTGGATTTATAAAATTGTGTCTTGTGGTAGACTATGTGAAGCTTGTGTTTAAAGTCAGAAAGTAACATACATTTTAATTGATTGATTAAAATGTATGTTTGTGTATGTATGTAATTGAGAACTGTGGTTCCCAATGCAGTTTGGCCGAGTTTGCATTGACTTGGAGTTCAAAGAGAAACAATGGAACCAAAGAAATATGGTCAATTTATCTGATTATCTGTGGAAATACCAAAAACATAAGGCAAACACCAACACAGAAATATCTTTTTCACTTGCAAAAATGTGCTTCTTTTGATCAGACATTAGTCCAAGATGGTGTTAGTCACGCCAGCTACTCAACTTTATCCAACAACAATTAACGTTATATTGGATAATGCAGTCTGGTCCTGTGTAAATATACAGTATTCTACATTTTGTGGAAGGGTATAGTAAATTGCTAGTTGATGACATTTTCATTCACCTCACCAAAATAAAATGATATCACAAGCAGGACCCTGGATTCTCACCATATTTGTTGTAGTTTCAGTTACTTCTTGCTGCTGTAAAGAGACAGTTTGCAGAAAGTTGCATATTTCATCTTTAAAATTACATTTATTTCCTGTAACATATAATGCAACATACAGTACACACAAACCCCTGACATAGCTTCCTGATATTGTTTGAATATAATACAGTACATCTGTATGAGCCTCAGCAGGTGCAATAAAACGTACATCTCACGTCTGCAGAAATGTCCCAGGTGGGAACATTGAGGAGTAAATGTACCGAGCTAAATGAAGTGTAAGAGTGTTTTTCTTGGACCACTGAACTGTGAAAAGAGCAGTGCACATTTGTAGTGTGTGTGTTTATGTGTGTTTTATCCAGACTTGCTTTGAACTGCTTTCTGTACCAGGTAGGTAGTTTCTTTTTAAAGACAAATCATTAATATAATACCAACCAGCTGCCCACCATAAACACTGAGGTTACAAAAAATTCAAGTTGTTATCAAGTGGGAACCTCCCAGCGAAGATGTTTCAACAGCTTTGTTCTAATTCAGAGGCTGAACCCTATGATGTCCCCATTTTTAGACCAAGTACGTCATAACAGGTTGTAAGAAGATCACCCCACCACAGTGCTGCTAAAAAAACAAAAGCCGTTTCCAATTAGCAAATGGAGATCAAGTGATTTTGGCTCGGGAAAACGTAATTAAATTGTAAACTGTCTCAGTGAGTCACCACACCAGCTCTGGACACGAATAAAATCAGCTGGCAACATGCTGAGATCCATTATTCTGAGAGAGGAGGCCAAAATTATGGGGCGGCAGAGTGGACAGGTACTACTGGAGCTTATAAATCTGAGTTACTGATGGACACACTGAGACAGACAGCCATAACAAAGGCAGACTAAATAGAAGTGGTGGGTGTCTCTTTTTACCAAAATACAAACACAAGCATACGGCTCCTGTCCGCATCAATGCTCTGCTGAACCCTGTCAGTGTTTCACAGTGGAAGTATTTACTTTGGGTTTCACCCAAGGGTGCCACGAGACGACACGCTGACTCACTCCTGCTTTCATCCCAACTACTGCATAAAAGCCAGAACACAGGATGTTGTTTACTCCGCTGAGCCTGGTACACCCACGACAACCACATTTGATTTACGTCATACACCGAGTGGGAAGACCTACCTGCTGCATCACAGAGAGCCAGATGTAAACAGAGGGAAAACTCAAACAGTCATGGGACAGATGTATCCATTTATAAAGATACAACAAAATTAAAATCAAATACATCATGTACAGTAAAAGAAGCAACAGCACAGTGTAGAAGTACACTGCATTCAAAATTATACCTAAATAAAATTACGGCTACATGACCAGCAAAATACACATAAAGTCTTAAAAGTAAAAGTACTCATTTTGCAGAATGGCCATTTTCAGAGTGATACACTATACATTATAGGATCATGTTTGTTGATAGATTACTGTGTACGCAGCATTTTTATGCTGTAGCTGGTTGAGATGGAGCCAGTTTTAACTTTATATATTGTTGAGATCATAATTTACAAAATCATCATATGATTTGCATGTAAAATCTGTCAAAATAACAACTACAGCTCAGTCAGATAAATATGGTGGAGTTAAACAAAAACTATTTGTAAAGGTGTAGCGGAGCAGAAGTTTAAGTAGCATACATTTGAAATACTTAGAGTACAAGTAGTCTACCTCACAATTGTACTTAAATACAATAATGGGTATCCAACACATCAAATTTACACCAAACGTTATCCTGGATACCATAATGTTAGCGAACCTAAGAAGCTATCTATTTCATGTTAACGTTATATCTGTTAACCATTTTACAACTGTGGAATTGAGTGCACTTTTCCCCCAGGTGGATGTTAGCTCGTTCAGCAAGCCAAGGTACAACACCACATTACAACTATGTATCCATGCCGTAGACCAAGAAGAAGACATGCTAGCTAGAAAGCTCACGTGGGTTGCAGTTAAAAGTCTGTTCTTTTTCTACTGGTTGCTATTAGTGTATTTCTTTAGAATGTGTCGTGTCGTTATTTGCACTATTGTTTTCTCAGCTTAGCTTCCTTGGCTAACTCTGTGCAGAGCTCCAAACACTGAACACAACATGATTTACAATGATCACCGTGGACGTGTGGGGGCTTTAAAAAGAACATTTTACCCAATACAAAAGCAGCAGGGATTATAATCCCAGAAAGATTTATAGGCCATCTTCCAACATATACTGACTGTAGTAGAGATTATCTCCATCTTCCATGTGTGTGTATCAAAGTTTGTGCTTGTGCAACATAGGAGGATTGCAGTTTTTGGCAGCCATGGAGGTCATTCCTACAGTAAGTATTAAACACGTGAGCAGTTGGGCTAGCACCACAAGTAGACATGCTGGCTGTTTATTTTTTAAGGTACTCTAAACACTGCTTCTAGGCCAGTTACTGGCCTCCACAGTCTAAAGAATAAGCCATTTCAATCACTATCCATATTCTCAGACATAGACATGTAGTGTGTAGGAATTGAATAACTACCTCTGCAATCAAATGGAGGTTCTCACACTGACCAAAGTATTTACAGAAAAAAAAAAAAATGCATTACAAAAAAAACAACCTAAAACTGATCATCTCTTAAAAAAACACTCATTTCAGTGTTATACTTAAGATTCACATAACCCAGTAAGATGGTACACGAAGCACTGCTAACACACTTTAAAGCATTGTTTTACCTTGCTACTCTCCTGCTTTCTGTTCCACAGGCCAAAGAGCATGGCCAGCATTTCATGCCTATTTATATTTCCTGGTTCCACCATGTTTAAGGAGAGGGGGAAGCATAATATGTCTGTTTTCAACAAAAGAAAAATGTTTTCCTGAAGCAGCTGGATACATGGAAGTTTATATTGCTAATTATTCAGCAATTTCTGGAAAAATGTGTAAATATTTTTTGGGGCCAAATTTTCTGTTTCTATGTTGGTATATAGTAAACCCCCCCTCCCGCTGGTGGTTTAGTCCTCTCCAATTTGTGGCCAGTAGGGTATTTAAGAAGGAGGTTGTGTAGGTGTTGGTTGTTGTTGCTGCTGTTCTGTCATGTTACTGCGTAGTGAGACAATGAATGTCCGCCAAAAGTCTGGACTTAGTAATGGCCAAATTAAGCTTTCTGGAGCAACACACTGTCGGAAATAGGTTACTTACTCAGTGCATGTTGTCTTCTACTGCCAAAAGTGTGACGTAGTGCTGAGTGAATCCTGTCGGAAGTACGGCAAACACATCTTTCTTATCAACAAACGCTTTAAGTGCAGCTGTTTGTTATTTTTTTAGAGAAAAATAAAGCCCAGTTTGTTTAATACTGACACGACAGCGGATTCAGAACGTTCCACATCAGCGGCAGCCATCTTGGTTGTTTACGATAATGCCTCTGTGGCGCTCCTCAGTACAGACATCGTATCAAACCTGCCTCACATTAGATAAATGGTTGTGATTGGCCCAACCCAGGCCAGGTTGGATGGAAATCAAGTGTGAACGGGAGGGGGACGCATCTGCCAGAGCAAATAAAACATGAGCTTGCAGATTTGTCTGGTTCCCAGGGTAGGTTTGTCCCCAACCATACTGTCTATCTATTTATTCTCTTTGTGTATCTTGTTTATCTCTGTTTGTCCCCATTGCTGGACGTTGTTGACTTTTCATCTTCGGCAACTCCTGCTTATTGTTAGTTTAGTTTGACAGCTACGGACTCTGACAGCACCACTGTTTTGTCTCATGCCAATAAGCCTCTGTTCAGTCGAGTAAAGCTGACAAACAGGGGGGATGGAAAACGCTGAGATGGATTGATGGATAAATGGAATACTGAGACACTGAGGGTCAGGAGAGAGATGACCCAGAAGCAACAGGCAAGCGTGCAGGTGTGAGATTGCATTTAGTAAACAAGAATACAAACACGCATGCACACATCTGTCAGAACGACTCTAATCCTTTCTACAACCCTGGTTCTGTGGGGGTTGAAGCAGGAAGAAAGCTGCTCCCTGTAAAGCTTCGATAACATTTAGATCTGATGATGTTGCATTGATGTGAGGTTTGGGCCAACACAGGCAGAAACAATAAAGGAACAGAGAGAGCAGAGAATATTTTTGGCTAAGAGGTAGAGTGATACTTTGGAGAGAGCTGCACATAGAGATTTTACATAACTGACTCATACAATAGCAGATTTGACACCGTGCTGAATGTGTACAATAATAGCCTGGGTAGAAAACCTCAATGTCTATCACGATATTGACTCCTTGAGAAGAAGAGTTGAGGGATCTGAGGGAGACATTTATATTCTTCGACAGCAGTAGGAGAGCTGTTTGTTCTCTGTATAGATACAGGGTGGTCTCGGACTTGAAGCATGGGTTCAGTTCGACCCCACCTTGTAGCTCTTTCATCTGAAATATTGAATTTTAGTTAGCGGTCAATACCAGCAAGTCCACAAGTATATAAAAGTATTATTATTCACTCTTCCTTTCAGGGCTGTCTATCCAAAACTATTAGTGCTAGACTTATCAAATCAATTCAGTGTTTTCCAGACCTGCATAGCAGCCCTGAAGCAACTTAAGAAGTTCAAATGCTCCCCTCTATCAGCCCACTGTGGCTAGGGGAAGACAAACCTTATGCAACGTCTTATCTGAAACGTACCTGTTATGCTGCTGTGATGGTGAGAGGTAATTTAGGTATTGGTTGCATGGCTGTCATTGTTTCGGTGCTTCTGCTGTAACTATTTTTAAGCAGAATGAAGCTCCGTCCCTTTAAACTCACTGAGCCTGCAGTTATTTTCTATTCCCTCTGGTAGCCGTTAAAGTTTGTTTTACTGTGGGGGCCAAACAGCTGAATGTGGATATGAAGTGCATTTCAAATATTTGTATCATATCTGCTAGACCTATTCTTTTGTAAAAGTTACTACACATTTATTTATTTATTTATTTTTCTTTTAAATATCTGTTAAAGGACAGGTTCACAGTCGTTCAAGTCTGTCTTAAAACAGTAGTCAGGTGCCCAGATGAACACTAAAAATGTGGTTTTGCTTTCTGTAATCATTCCTCCTGTTCATGCTGGCTATTGAAAGATCCTTCTAATGCTCTGAGCATTGTTTTACAACAGACTAGAAAAACTGTGAACCTATCCTTTAATTTTAGATTAAAGCTGCACTATTCAATATCTTTATATTAACAATGAGTCAAATGTGTAATGTGAAAGCAGTTGCTTGTTGTGATGAACCCACAGAGAATTACCATGCACCTTTTTCCCTCTCTCCTACAGAGCAGCGTCTTTTAAGATTGCTTTGGTTTTACGGGCTGCACTATTACTGTTTTGGTTCACTCTCACGGCTCTCATCAGCGTAGTTTTTCAGCGGCAGCTGGCGGCTGTTTTCAGTGAAAAAGCTCTGACAAACCTACTGTACGCTACCTGCTCAGCACCAAACGGCAGACAGAAAGAAAGTTAGCGACAAGCTGGTGAACACATTGGAGCATTTAGCAGCTAAAGAGCCAGATATTTCCCACATGAGAGATCAAAACAGAGCTAAAAGAGAGTGAATAATGGACTTAATTGTATCTTTACATGTTTGTTTGTGTGTCATTTTCCTCACTAATTTTGTCTCTGTCAATTTTACACAATATCGGTGGAGAGTAGGGTTCATATGATTTCCCAAGATGGTGAAGGTGCTTATGGACACACTGCTATATGAGACTGAGGAGGCCGGAGTGGATATTTGGGTCAAATAACACTCCTGTGTTACTGCTGTTTGAGTCCTGTGTGAAACCAAAAATCACAGTTGACTTATGTACATAACTACTTATTTTACTAAAAGAGAGTGAATAATGGACTTACATTCACCAGGTGCAGCAATGCTAATGTTGATCCATGTCTAGAACACTATTTGCTACATGCTCACCATATTGTTGTTCCGCTGCCCCCAAATGACCAATAAAAATAAAATTTTAAAAAATTAATGCTGCTTTAAATTAGTTTAGGGTTAGGGTGAAAGAGCAAAATGTATCATCATGTAATAGCTTGTCCTTGAAAGAGTACTTTGTTTTCTTCCTGTATGAATGTTTTCATCTGACGTAAAGTCCACTGGTATCCTTGGTGCATCTGGTTTGTAAGAACAACTTACATTGCTTACACAGCCCTGTGTATGATCTCTGTCCTTTCAGCTGAAATAGAATGACTCTGTTTGCTCTTTATTCTTTTTCTTAATTAATTACACAAAAGATAACTGTTTGTTGTATCATCATTTTATTTGTTCACTTCTCCACAAGGAAATACATAATTTCTACCACATAGGGGAGTTATTTTAGCTTGGCTAAATTACTGTGGTAATAATTAAGGTTCTAAAAAAAAGATTTAGGACACACGGTCCATTTTTGTTTTGTTTTTCTTTACAAAGTGATGAAAAATTTTCAGTTTCCTGAGTTCTTTACTTGACTATAGAATCGTTCTGCGTGGATACAGTCTAGAGGTCTTGCCTGCTTCCCTTATATTTGCATTTCACATTTAAACATTTAGCTGCTGTACTTCTCATGAACAACATACATACATACAGACTTTTGAAAGTAGAATAAGCTTAATTTTCAATGATCCACTGAACAAGGAACCAATAAGGAGTGCAAAGGTCTCAGTCTCAGCAGACTACAGTAAACAAACCACTGTCCGTCCTCTGTAGATCCTTTATCAACAGTGATTGAGCAAAGGCAAACAGTTATTATTACATTGAGATGAAGATGCTCCGGGGCCTGGCTCACTGCTCTGTGTTTCAGTTTGGTTTGAGCCTTGTCCGTCAGTCAGATGTCAGGTCATATGATGCAAAATCTCAGACACCAACTGGTCTGAGTTTGACCGGCCTGATGGGGACATGTGATTACAGGGGAAAAGTTAACTTTTAAAAACCTTTTAATGACTTAGGAATTACCCAAATTCATTTTAATTAAGCACATTTGAAAGGCTCCTAATTAGGTTTACTCCTACACTGCAAATTTGGATGAAATCGAATCTCTCTGTCCTACAGATTACAATTGTTGGCTTATTGGAGGCATTAAAAGTAATGGTCAAGAGTTCTTCTGACTCAGACTGCAGTAGCTCAGACACCAGATGTATGTAAACAAAATTTGAAGGGATGCTCATTTTTTTTTGTTCTGTCATTTAGAAAACACACTGATTGTCTGTGTGGAGATGCTATAATTAAATGTCAAAATTTGAAATTTGAAAAGCCATGAAACATATTCAAGGATCGATTATTTCTTGATTTTGGACCTGTACGGCCAAATATTAGCAATTATACTTGTCATCATCTCTGACCATTCACCATTGCTCAAGAATAAGATGAATATAGAGGACCATATTCTGAATTTGTAAGATTTTGCAGTTTTGTGTCACACATTTTAATCAATTACATATTATCTGCCATAACTGATCCAACTTTGGGATGATGCTGATTGGTCAAATGTGTGGTGAGTGATGTATCATTTTTGGAGAAATTAAGCAAAAATCTTGTTGGGTGACCAATCAATAATTTATTTACCCAATAATAACATTATATTAACAAGCATCCATCAATATTTGATCATAATGATAAAATACCAAATGAAATCAAGCTAGTTTTGTGTGTGCAGCTTTTTGTGAAACTGGCCAAACATTGAAGTATTATCATTGTGACCAAATTAGGAGTTCCATTGTGCATCTAGACACAAAGAAAACAACATATTGACCAAATAGCAATCTCATGTTCGGCTTGTCTGGTAAAACTACTTCATATTATTCACAAGTAGCCTACTAATATTTCGTGTCAGCCTTTGCTTCGTTTATCCCCAGAAATTCTGCCCATTTCATTTTTTTCTGTCAAATGATGCATGGAATTAACATTTGACTGTTAGTGGAAAAAAGAAGAAAAACTTGCACTTGGAGGGAATTTAATTTCCAACTATATCCACAGTGCTTTAAATCACCCACCAATGCAGCCTTACCTGTCTGTCAGGTGCTCTGCTGTCCAGCGGGTACTAAGCCTGCGGGCTCCGGGGACTCCAGACCCGCCCACCGGGTCTCCGGTGGCCCCGACCTGCTCACCTGTCGGGCGGTGGCGGCGGCTGGAAACCAGTCAGCGGTGCTGGGAGGACTGGACGGGCGGAGAAGGAACAGTAAGGTATCCACCACCGGAGCGGAGGAAAACTCCATGTTCACATCCAGAACATCCCGACAAAAGTGATGTCCGCCGGTCAATGAATGTCACTGTGCTGTCAGCTGAGGATCCGATTCGCTAACACCGAGCTGTCAGTGGAGAGCACTGGAGAGCAGTCAAGGCATGTTTCGATCGAGTCGTGCGTAAAGGTCTGTTGTTCTTAAAAGGACGTTTCGGTCTGTGCGCTGTCTGCTCCTCATCCACTACACTGGACTCTGGCTCTCTCTCCTCTCCCTCCAACTTCCACTCTCATCATTTGTCTCTCTCTCTCTTTCTCCCCCTCCACCTCTTTCCCTGTCTGTACCCCCCCGTCTCTCGTTTCTATAGTCTCAAAGTGTCACCTTCACACTTCTAGCTCCTCTTCTTCGTCCTCTACATTCACATCAACTTCATTCAAAGATTGTAGGTTGTGGATAAACTGTATGTCAGTATGTGTTGATTACTATTAGCCTATATATTATATATTGTCATTCTGTAGCCTAATTCTACTGCTCCTATCACATGTCTGTCCATTCTGCAGGAGGAATAGCCCCCTTTGTTGCTCTTTCTCCCCCTTTTCCCCATCAAATGTTTTGTTGTCTGTTTGTTTAGTTTATTATTATCCAAATCGAGGATCTGAGGATAGAGTGTGCTGTCCATATTGTACAGATTACAGATTGCAAAGCCCACTGAGACAAATGTGTAATTTCTGGGCTATATATATAGATAACAACTGACTTGAATTGACAAGCGCCAAAGACACATTTCTGCTACAGACCATGGTGGTTTCCCCTTATTTAACCAGGTAAAAAGTCTCATTGAAATCACCTTACACCTTGCCAACATAGCATAAAAACATTCTTACAAGCAGGCTAACACAACTGCCACACTCTATATAATATTCACCATAAACGCATAAACAGGTATGAGTTTCCAAAATGATCTAAAAGTAAAAACAATACATTTAGAAGCAAATGTTTATCCCAGATAAAAAAAAAACTTGATTTAACAGACGACTGATGGAGATCATCAGCCCCCAGTAGTGCATCTCTGTCTCTCTGTGGTGTTGCTGGTCACATTCACAGGTGTGTGCCTTTAAGAGAGAAAGAAAGGAGATTAGGAGGGCGATAGAGTAATATTGAGATCATTTTAAGCAACTAGGCTGAAGCTGCAGGAGCAATGTCACAGGGATCTGACTTTGGCCTTTTTTTATTTTTTTAAAATTCACCATCAAGCTGTGATGCAGCTGGAAAACTCGCCTCATAAAACTGGTGACACTCCTCTGCACGCTAACATATGAATGTGTGCATGTGTTAGCATTTCTGTACGGCTTTTCAGTCTTTGTGTACCAAGAGTCTCTATTGTGTGTGTGTGTGTGTGTGTGTGTGTGTGTGTGTGTACAACTGCCTCACGACGAAGGATACCCGACTCAGCATCTTCCCCACCAACACTGCTGGTGTTCACATCCAATAATAACACCTTGCCCCTGAAAATTAAAGCCTGTAGCCATGCATACACCTTTCTCTCTCTCACACTCTCTCTCTCTCTCTCTCTCTCTCTCTCTCTCTCTCTCTCTCACACACACATACACACACATACACACACACACACACACACACACACACATAAGGGATTGAAATATTGCAGAGGTACAACACAGTTTAACCTCATTTGAGGACACAGAAAGCAACCTGGCTGTTACACTGCAGAGACTCATATGGGGTTTCGGTAAACATGCCCAAACACACGTCCACACACACACACACACACACACACACACACACACACACACACACTCACAAATGACACAGGCTGCAGTGTGTTGAGGCTACTGTGCCATATGGAGCCACAATGCAGATCAGATCTAATACAGCAAACACTTCACATCTTAAATGCTGTTATAATCATGATAGGCAGGGCAGGACACCGCCTGAAGGTTAAACTGCTGGGTTGGGTCTGAAAGGTTACTGGTTCAAATCCCTGAACCTGAGACGATCTGGGTGGTGGTGCTGATTTCAAGCTCCTTTTTCCTTAACACTATCTTGGCTGTAACCTCTGTTTATGTGTTGTTATGGTGATCTAAACGGCGTGAATATATCAAAGTTTGGTTGTGTGTCCTGACTGTAAATAGTTAACTGAATAGTTGCCTGTGTTATTTATTGGTTATGATGCTTTTATAAACTATTCACCTTCTAGATTTTGACCTTTGACCCCTATTAGGTCAGAAAGGTCAGTGACAGCTATATCCAACACATTCAGAAATCTAATAAAATGCATTATGTAACTGAACTTTTCTAGGCGAACCTAAAGTCCACATATAATCAGTGCTTGAAGTGGGCTGGCACTTCTACATTTTACTTTTTGGTATACCGTGACTTTTTTCTTGAGTACTCTTTTTTTTTTTTTTGCCCTCTCCATATCATCTTCTCTGGGTGATTCATAATGGCCCTAAATAAACTGCACTACGTGATGCTCACCTGTTCTCATTCTCGCCTGCCTGCTTATTTCTCTGTCGGCGGCGAGTCTAAGTAACGTTACATTAAGAGATTTTGCCGGGAACTAAGGGCATCCCGGCCTGATGACTTCATTGCACCACACAGTAAAGCTGGTGTACATAGTCAATTATTTTTTACTCTAATAATTGTCCCCTTGGTTAAATACATTTATGTTGTGAACAGCAATATCTCCTGCTACTTAATGATTTGCTGATACCGGCCGACACACACAATATGTGAGTAAGTACTGGCACTTATTTTTTTCCACTTCAAGCACTGTTTATAATCCATCATACATCTTTAATGCAAGTTGTCACATCAAATATTTATTAAGTTTCACGTAGCCACGGTTAACTTGAAAAAGAGAATATGCAACATACATCCATATTTAAAGTTAGAAAGAGACTTTGAGAGTCAGATACATGCAAGTAGCACAAAAACAAAGCCAATCACAAGTTGCCCTTCAGCAAGGCACTTAAACATGCATAGTAATGTCTTTTACAGCCAGCTTCCAAGGCAGGAATTAAGCCTATAGTCTAAAAACATAATTTAACAGAGAAATACAACTATCTTGACTTAACAATCTATTGTCTTATGTCTACTTTATATTCTCCTTGTGATTTGACATTTTTATGTGGAGTATACTTGGTATTCCTTGTTCTCAAAAGCAAAACGTTACTGAAAAATTCTGTGCTTTCTGGCTTACAAACACGCGCTGACTCAAATGACATGGATGTGACGGCCATGCTTCGAATGTGACATGAGAGTTTACCTCCCACACGAGATGCCCGAGTCTTCCTCGGAGGAGTCAGTGGGCCAACAAAGACTGCGTAACTAAGCAGAAGAAAATACGACGCGCTCACTCACTGATATGAAATCCCTCCGCCAAGGCACGAAGAAAGAGACACAACAAACAACAAATCTGTGGAATCACATTGAAAATGAACAGCAGGTAAATGACTCCTTTCTGAAGGGGAAAAAACAAACTCTGGTGTCTCCGACTATTTTGACTGGTAGCAGGAATAAGTTTGAGCAGAGGGGCAACAGACATAATTGGGCTCCTATGGTGGACCTGTGAGGGGTCATGTGGGGTCATTGGACCATCTGGCTTTAGACCACCTGCCATCCATTCTCACCAAGAAACATAATAAAGGAATAAATAATACAATTAATTATGCTATTCCTCATGCCTTCACTCCCTACCACTGAAACATTTATGGGAGTAAAAATGATTCTAGTGGAGTTTTAATTCATTTCATCAATAAATGAACAAACTAGTGGAGGCCACAGAGCCTGGGCTAATGTCATTTCCTTACGATTCATTAGAGACTCACTCATTTGTGATGCCGTTGTGCCCTCTAGTGTTACAGAGTGAGAAGGAGGCCTGTTTCCCAGCAGTCTCTCTAGACTCTGCTGAGATCCAGCAGAGCAGAATATGGAGATTAGATTTAATTAAAAGCGCCTCCAGCCCATCACCCGCTGAACTTAAGATCTACATCCAGCAAACTGTGACAGTTTGTTAATATCCAAATTACGTAGCCCACCGATCAATGCAGACGATAACTGCTGACTTGGACAAATTCAATATCCTCTCCTCTGATAGCAATCAACAACAAATGCACCATTATGACTAGGGCAGACAGAATTGAAAAAAAACAAACACACAACAATGGGATAAAAGGAGTTGTTAGTGCTCCAAAAAAAAAAAAAAAAAAGTGAGCAGCAGTGTGAGTCAGGACAGAATCAGGAGAAAAGCCACTGGAGTTAGCTGAAATGGTGGCTGCAAGCCAAGCAGTCCCCGCTCTGTGTGCCTGGGGAGACATGAGTTATATGGCACTAAATCAGTCTCACGTCCAGCTGACTCCCCAGCTTCCTGTCCGTGATCAGCACACACACGAGCACTTAATGCTGTGCAGTGCGTCTGCATGTGTTATGGAGGAGAAAGAGCAGTGCCTGGAGGGGGAAAGTCCTAAGTGTGTGTGTGTGTGTGTGTGTATGGTTGATTACCAGATGTAACTGAACGGAGAAGATGAGGGGAAACCTCTCACCAGATCAGTGTCTGCTGCTGTGTGGACTCCAGTACGGAAGATTTCTGTACAAGAAAGGAAGTCAGTACTTTATCCGGGGTTACCTGTGAGCAACTGTTGTTTCATATCTGATACTGAAGACTTAAATCACCTTTGTATAATCTCATGATTTTGCTGTGGGTGAGGTTGGCTTCACGCAACATTCACGTCATGAATGAGTGCTAGTGTTAATAAAAATTCCTATGTTTAGTTGCAAGTGTGTGCACAACATGTCAACTTTACAAAGGGACAGTCTTGCTAAGAACAAGTGTAATTTAGAGCCTGAATGAAACATTATCTGGTAGTTTTTTTATTTTTGTTCCGTCCTTTCTTCTCTTGTATTTCGTATCTATTCGTATTTCAAATGCTACATCAAGTTGAGTTTAGCTGACATTTACCTGTGTGTATAACAAGCAGAGTTGACTGTGTAGGTTTAAAAGAGTGTGTAAATACCAAATTAGCATAATATCAGGATATAGTTAGCTAGAATTCTTAATCAACAGACTGTACCAACTGCGTCATGTGTTTTAATTGGCTAGTTGTTTTAATAAATGTACCTAGGACTCTGTGGAAAGCAATACTGACACTGAGCGAATTATGTGAAATAAAGTAAACTGAATTGACACGAACAGAACTTACAAGTTATAGACTAGTACATAACGTAACTTTAAGTGCGACATGTTTGTCCAAAGACAAAAGCAAGCAGTTCCTTTTAAAACCGTACACCTTTATTTACGAAATCCTGCAACAAATCAGCCGAACAGTAAAATTTTGAAGTTTTCATCAACAAACAAACTTAGAAAAGGTTAAAAAGAGAAAACATGAGAACGCAGTCAAAGACAATTTGATCTCTCCGTCTTGACCCTCCTGGTCATCTGCTTTCCCTCTCTTCTTCTCTTTCTATCACATTATATTCCTTTCCGTCTCTGTTTTTTCTCCACGATGGCCGGGGGGCCAATCAGCTTTTTGCGTCACCAACTCCAGCATCCACAATTTCACTTCTGTGCTCTTCTGTGATTGGTCCTTGGTTACCATGGCGGCGACATTGGCTGTGGGTTCTGGAGGTAGGACATCACAACTGCTGAGATGGACAGCCTGCAGACAGCACAGAGAACGGGAGTAAACATCATGTTAATTTAGTGTAATCCACAAATGTTACAGAAAGTGTGTAATTCATAATGTCATTATTTGCAGTTAAAATATTATTTGAAAGAGTAAAGAATATATGAATTAAGGATTATTCCAAGACTGGCCGTCTGAGTCTGGAGGAAAAAAAAAACTGCATGCATTTTGGCAGAAGCCTTTTTCGAGGTGTAGACGAACGGTTTTGCTACCTTGGAATTTTCTTTCTTGTCTGCATTTGTTGCGGTTCTTGAGCACCTTTTGTTTGTGTGACTTTTTTAAAATTACTTTTCACTTACTGCCTATAAAGCAGAAACACACTCCAGTTGTCTTTTACTTATTCAGCGAGATATTTTGCTGACAAGTTGTCACAGGTCTGGCTAGTAATGATGCAAGTATATAGAGTTTATCCCTGAGCCATGTGAAGCCACTGTGGGGTTAATTCATCCAAACTGTAGACTGTATATAAAGATGGACGACGCGTCTCCACTTCCTCCCACTGTACAAAAATTAAGCCAAAATATCCGGGACACGGGCTCTGCCATCTTGTGCTGGTGCTTCATTTGGAGTAGTGATCGAGTACCCGCCTATACAGCCACCCGAACCAATCGCGAGCACACCACAAGTTGTCAATCATGAGGTCACTCCCCCTTTTTATAGCATCAAATAACTAATTAAAACCAAACCTATCAGAAAAATGAACACTTCAACATACATCAGCGTGATAAGAACTAGCTAAAATAGCAGAAACCATCTTTGGGAACATTTTATTTGTTTTGTTATATGTTTTGGCTTCACTTTTGGGGAGCTGTCATGTCGTCAGTCTTTATATACAGTCTATGCTCCAAACAGGTGTGAAGGCAGGTTCGCCTGATAACCCCGATGACATACCTGCCCTCCACAGCTCCTTCATCCTGTATAGGCACTCACCTTTGTTTAATAACACAGAGATACTTACATCATATCTTGGCTATTGACAAATGTCCTAAAACTGGCCTTGAACCAGCTTCCACGCACATGAGGCTGGTGCATTAACTTCATCATCTGACATTATTTGCTGAGCCAAACATTTTGCGTTACTGGACTACGAGTGCATCAAGCTTGTCTTTAATTCAACCTCATCTAGACGATGGACCAGGAGGCTTTTTCCTCGTTGCAAATCTGTCTGCGGGGCCTGGACAGGTGCCCTACTGTAGTACTCTTTTATAAGCAAATGGAAACGTACCACCCCTGGAGGTCAGACAGTTAAAAGCTTTTGGACATTAGAGCTGGCTCATCACAAGTCCCAGTGGCAGACAGAAGCGAGTCTAACCTACAGTTTTAAAGCTGCATTATTCAAGACTGTAACGTAAATATATATTAGGGATTTGGGCTGCACAATATGGCACGATATAGTTGAATTCAATATCAGGACACGGACAAGAATATTCTTACGATATCAACATTTATAGCAATATGGCCATATATGCAATTAACTGTGGCCCACTATTATGTATTACATATAATAGTATTCACAAATGTAAAACTTTAATCCTTAATTCTGTTAGTTTTTAATTACAGTTTGTTTAGAATCATTCATGTGGACATTTTCTAAAAACAGTAACTTGATATGAACATTTCTACCAGATAGATTCCACTGAAAGTCAAAAAACTACATTATAGGGCTGCAACTAACTATTATTTTCATTATCAATTAATCTGCCGATTATTTTCACGATTCATCGCTTAGGCTATAAAATGTCAAAAGAAAATAAATTATGAAAAAATGCTCATCACAATTTCCCAGAGCCCAACGTGATGTCTCCATATTGCTTCTTTTGTCCAACCAACAGTCCAAAACCCAAAGATGAATGAAGACATTTACTGTCATAAATGACAAAGAAAAGCTGCAAATCCTCACATTTAAGAAGCTGGAACCAGCAAATGTTTGACATTTTTGCTTTAATTGATTATCAAACTAGTTGGCAATTAATTTTCTTTCGATCGACTCATCGATTTATCAACTAATCGTTGCAGCTCTACTATATCATCAAATTATCTCCAGGTCTAAGTTAGACAAAACTAAGATAGAAATTCAAACAGTCTCCTCAACAGCAGACAGCCAGCACTTCATCCAGCAAGCAGCATGCTGTGCAGTGTAGTGATGTTACAAGATATAGGTATTTAAGTTCAGCATACATTGGTGTAAAAATGGTGCACAAGGAGGACACACGTATAGAGAGCTGCAGGGATGATGTAATTTTTGTAGTCCAACCTAGAAGTTAGCGTCGCCCTGGTTCCCTCGACAAAAAGTCAACAGGAGTTTTCCATTGGATTTTGGATTATTGCAGAAAATAAGCTCTGTGGCAAACAAAAGTTTATGATACTTACACGTTTTATGTAATGATTTTTGAAGCATGAATGCAATCGCCAGATGTAAAAAGCTAACGTTAGGCTATAAATGAACCTCTTACCTCTTCTTCAAAAGCCTTTAGGAAAGGTTGAGTTAGAATAGTTTGCAGGAGCGCGAGTATAAACACAACGAGGATGTAAAGGCGGACGAGAGTAGATGAGTTTCTGTGTTCGGCGTGATGACGTTTAATGTCCCCGACAACCTCTGTAGTCTCATTTAGCCACTTGTTAGCAACCGCCTTTTTAAAGACACGTAAAAAAGCTTCAAAATTCACAAGTGGGGTATTTACTGACGTATTTTATGTCGTAGAACAAAACGTCAAAATCCTTTGAGCTTGTGTTAACCACAGATCTTATTTCAGGCATCTAAACAAAAACCTATTCAAGAAACCCGATGACTTCCAGACGAGGGAACTGGAAGTGCAAAAATGCTAACTCATTTCTGGGTTTTAGTACTCTATAGTATATCCTGTATGCATAAACACATGGTGCTGTATACTCACATGAAGCTGCTCATCATCTGTTTGGTGTCCTCTGAGCTTCTGGAGTTTGCAAAGCTGATGAAAGAGCAGTAGACTGCGATCCAGGCACACCACTTCAGCTGAAACACACAGCAGGTTACAAAGGTTAGCTGTACCAGCTTGTGGAATAATAGAAAGACCACAGTGTATATTTATATAATGGGGGACATCAGATGAACAAGGCTCAGCAGTTAAAGTTTACTCTGGAGACAGATGAACATTTAGGAGGAGGATAGCTGGATAGCAGCTTAGTTGATACATTTTCTTTGAACGGTCTTTTATTTCCTTTAAAAATGTTTTTCTTTTCCTGTTCTTGCCTTTTCCTACACTGTACTGGCATCTGTTTTCTTTTAAAGCCGGACGATTTTATGACTTGTCTGTTTTATTTTGCTGCCTTTGTAAAGCACTTTTTTTGAAAAGTGCCCTATAAATAAAGATTATTATTATGTATTATTATATAAATGGCACTGACAAATGAGAACATGATGACCTTGATGTTGACCTGATGAACAAACTGCCCGTATCCTGGCCAGTATACAAAGACGCATAATGTGGTGTATCCAGACAGGATAACAGCACGTCAAGGAAAGTCCTTCGTATGTACCTGATATTCATACAGGATTGTGTTAGGTGTTGTCATTATTTTGTACACCCCCAATAAAACATCCAGTTCTTTGAGTGTATTTTTAATGAGTGACAGAAAACCCACAATGTGGAATTATTTGCCTGATAGACTCTGAGATATTTTCAGGAAATAACTGATGCTATTTGTTTTGAAAAACAAAAAAACATTTTACACCAAGAAGTAAAAATAGTTCTTTGTTGATGGGAAGACAATCAATTAAACAAATAATCTACTCTTGGACTGGGAGGCCACATGGGTCTGCTGCTCTCCCCTCTTTGTTTAGTTTATTGTGTCCTTAGTGCTGGAAGCTGCCCTTCATCCTTTCATCTAAAAAGGTGAGTTTACCTTTAATCTTCTAAATGGAACAATTGAGCTGGACCAAGGTCTACTATTCAGGGGCAACACCCCTTTAGCGTGGACACACAAACACTCACGTAAACACACACAGAGGCAGAGGACAAGGGAGAGATGGGAGTCACAGTGGTTTAGTGTGAGGGTGTGTGTGTGTGTGTGTGTAGGTCACCTTGAGCATCAGTCCACACATGCTGAAGATCATGCCGAGCAGGTTCATGTAGTCTGGCGTGGGGTCCTCCAGTGTGGGATTGGTTTCTGTGCTGGGCGGCTTGTACCTGCAAAGCCATAAACCTTTCTTAACCAAAAACACAATGCAACAAGGATTTCATTTTTATGCAAGATTCACTGTTACACCACTTGTCATAATGTTAGAATTACAACATTACATTAAACCCATATGTGATTGTTGAACAACATCTCATTCCAAAACCATTATCTCATGGTATAACAGCCTCCACTTTTCTGGAACCTGTCGAACCTGACTGCAGGGATTTTCTCCCCTTCAGCCAAAGAGCATTAGTGAGGTCCAACACTGATGTTGGATGGTAAGGTCTGGCTCACAGTCTGGGTTTCAGTTCATCCCAGAGGTGTTGGATGGGGTTGAGGTCAGGGCTCTATGCAGGCCAGTCAAGACTGGGCAGATAGCAATAAGACAGATGGAAAAGCAACCAATTTGCTAAAATAATATAATATTATTAAGTCACTGACAGTAGGCCACATATTAAGCCGTTGTCATTATTTGCTTGGTGTTCGGTGGTGTATAAATCCCACAGCTAAATCAAATAATCGCTAATCCCTTTAAGTTATGCTCATGATTTGTGTTAAAGGTTAGCTAGTTAGCAGTTAGCTACCGTTAACCAAGCTAATATGGTTAGCTAATTCCATCAAGAAAAACGTCTGTTTCTCTGTATGAAATACTCACCTTAAAATCTTATTTTGTCTCCTCGGGTCTGCCATATTGTTGGAAGACATAATGTGTTACAATGCGCTCCTGCCGTGACTTATTATTAAGAAATTTAAACTCCGGTGACCGAAAGACAGCTGATCGGCCTCGTCATAAATGGAGTAGAAGGGACAGTTATATCCGGTGATTTTCAAAATAAAAGCGTACAGTAATCCACAGCTCAAGATGAAACGCGTGGAGTGTTTTTGAACTTTTATTTTGACAGGAGTATGTGATCCCAGTGTGCATTGCGAGTACTAGCAAACATGATGGGTAAAATGAATGGAAGAAACTGTTGATGGTTACAAACAGGGGATAAACGTATTATTATAATAATAATTATTGTACTAGTTGCACCAGGAATATCAACATGGCACTCCCCTGAAATTGAACTTCAAGTTAACTAAGTAAGTAGCCCAAAAAACCTGCTGTGAGTAGGAAATGATTGCCGTTAGCTAACGTTAACTATATAAAGCTGTTCAGTAAAACACGCCAGTTCTGTCTAAATAAGCCACTGTTCGAGCTAGTAACTAGACCAAAATGTAGCCCATAAACTACCATAACTTCCATTAGTGTCCTTTGAGAAAGCTAATGAAGTGCATTCATTTTCACGTGGCAAGAAATAACACAAACCTAGCTAGTTTGTGTAGCAGTATTTTAATCTTTGTTGAAACTACACCACAGTGAGCTGTATTGAAGGGGGAGTTGTTAGTGTGGCTCACAGGTTTGTATTGTGTTTTTCCACACAGGTTATGTCATGGCGTTCCCTCAGCCCAGACCTCAGGCTCCTCAGCTTCCTCAACATCTGCTCAGGACCATGGACTGCGGACAAGGAGCTGTCAGGGCTGTTCGCTTCAACGGTAAGAAAGAGCCAACATATTTATCATTCTTATGTTGAGACTGTTGAGATATCGGTAGCTTGATTTAAACTAATGTTTAGGATATGAAAAAAATGCTTAATATAGTCTGACAGTAGTCCAGTTCAGTTAACAGCACACGTTAATACAGCGTGTCCTTTATTATTATTGCGTCATACTTATTTTATTTTGTCAAAGCCTCCAGCACCCTGGGTGTGAACTCTCCATGTGAGTCATGAGTCATCCATGAAATGTCATTAGGTTATACATGCCTCTGTCTCATGTCTCCCTGCTTGGTCAGCTGATGGGAACTACCTGCTGTCTTGTGGCAGTGACAAATCTCTAAAGCTGTGGAGTGTGAGCCGGGGGACCCTGCTGAAGACGTACAGTGGCCATGGATACGAGGTTCTGGATGCTGATGGGTGAGAGAATTGTCACAGCCTCCTCCACAGTGTGCCAGGAAGGTTAATTCAGCAATATAGCATCAAAATGCACAATGGATGAGTGTGAGTTGTAAACACATGAAGAAAGACGAGATCTTCGCCCCCTGCAAGAAGTAACGGTGTTTGTTTCTCATTGGCTGTTTCAACAGTTCCTATGACAACAGCCAGATGTGCTCCTGCAGCTCTGATAAGACAGTGATCCTGTGGGATGTCGGCACAGGCCAGGTCACACGCAAACTCAGAGGTCACGCTGGGGTCAGTTCCGCTGTTAATAACTCTTTGTAACCCGGTTCTGTAGTTTGATTATTATTATTTGTCATGTCCATTTCATTTAAAAAGCTTTACATGTTTGTTTTTGTTGCACCAGCATAGTTTCACTTTTCTTGTTCTATTGTGTCTCCATACTTTTGTTTTATTCATTCCCTCTTTCAATTTTTTTTTATATCTCAATCAAATTTCCTGCTCACAGAAAGTAAACTGTGTCCAGTTCAACGAGGAGGCAACTGTCATCTTGTCTGGTGAGTCTTCATTCATGTAAAATGCCTACAATGCACTATACATTAGCCAGTACACATTGTGTATTTTCTTGGATAGTGCAGTGTGTATTGTGTGAAATATCTTGCCACTTGAACATTGAGTTACTGTTGTAAGTTTCTTGCTCTGTATTTATGTTAACACCATTAACACCACTAATACTGATCATTAACTGATTCTAATAGTGTTTAAAGCAGCATTTCCACCAAGCAGTCCAGTCCAGTTCAGTTCAGTTCAGTTCGTTACACATTAGAGCGGTTATTTTATGTTGTGGCTGGTACCAATAGAACCACTCCATTCTGTCCCGTTTTTTCATTACCTCTCTGTTGAGGTACCTAGCACTCTGACCGGGGACTAGAAAGCTAGTGGAGCTAGAAACACTGCAGTCCGTTGATTGGTCAACAAATTTGTCACTTCTTGCACAACAAGTGACTCAAATTCACAAACCCGCCATTTTTCCTTGCTGCCTAAACAGCCACATACAGAGAAGAAAGAACATGAAACATTCATTGTCCTCCATTGTGTTCTTGTGTTCCTTTGTTTACTGTGTCGCTACTTCCATGGTTGACGTGGTTATTACCATCAAGGTAACAACCTCGCCTACATTTAAGAGTACTGTCTGCTGTGGAAATGCAAAACAGACCTCGGGTTTAGGTACATGTAGGTACGGGTTTCAAAGGTACTATACTGAAAGTGTTTGGTGGAAATGTGGCTTTAGTGTTAACTCAGTAAATGTGTGTATTCATTTATTTGTGGTCTGGGTATGTGTGTGTTATCTCCTCATCCAGGGTCCATAGATGGGACAGTTCGGTGCTGGGACACCAGGTCCAGAAGATTTGAGCCCATCCAGGTTCTAGATGAGGCTCGGGACGGCATCAGCAGCCTGAAGGTGGCACAACACGAGCTGCTTACCGGGTCAGCACAGTAGACATGGTGTTTGTCATGAAAGCCAATATAAGGCATCCGCATGTTTGAGTGATGTTGATGTGTGCATCACTTATATCTCCTGCTCATTCAGACTGCAGCTGTTTAGATTTGAACTGGGAGCAAACAAAGAGACGATGTATCCCCAGTTTAATTATCATTCCTTTACTTACCTTTCCAGCAGTTACACAGAGGTTTGATTTTGAGATTTCACTGCGGCGCTCTTTGAAAACGATGATCTTGTGTTTAGGTCGGTGGACGGCAGAGTGAGGCGCTACGACCTGAGAATGGGACAGCTGCATGTTGACTTCATCAGCAGTTCGTATTCTTTTTCATAATATCTTTTCAACATTCATCAAGAGTAATAACAATAACTATTACTGTTATTATTAGTAGCAGTAGTTAGTTGTAGTAGTAGTGATAGTGAAGTAATGAAAACGCAGAATCCTGTAACTTGTGTGTGTGTGTGTGTGTGTGTGTGTTCCAGGTCCCATCACATGTGTGTGTTTCAGTCAGGACGGTCAGTGCACTCTGAGCTCCAGTCTAGATTCAACAGTCCGACTACTGGACAAGAGCACCGGGGAAATGCTGGGAGAGTGAGTGCTGTTCAGTCTTGTTTGCAGTGTAGTGTGTCCCCTATCATGGCTTCACTTATTAGTCAGCTAATCTAAAAAGCAGTTTTTGTTTAAATATCTAAATAGTAAAACATGGCACACGGTATTACTTGGCATCATTTTGAAAAATGGGATTATAAAAATAGAATACAGAAATCCAAGTGAAAATTTGATTACAGTAAAGACACTATTTGCAGAAAAAAACATTATTTGCAGTGTGAAAAGTTTACTGTTTTTAATTACCTTGAGGGCCTAAGCAGCTCACTTGCGATTTCTCTCTATATTTCAGCTCACTGTAAATCAGTGAAAACATGTTTGAACAGGACACAGCTCAGTGTACACTCTGGTGAACAGTGTCTTCTTGCAGCAGGAAACACAACACATTTTGGATGCACAAGGACATAGAAATGTGGGTGTAAATCCTTTTAAATCAACTCGCCCCTTCTAAAAATCTGTAAAAACCAAAAGCAATTAGGCTTAATCATCTTGAATTTCAGCATTTGAACACCACTGAGTGCATTTACGTGCACATTAGTATCCTGGTTTTGAGTCTTTTTCGGTATATGATGTTTACATGGAACATGTGAAACCTGGTTATTCACCTCCCTGTTTACATGATCAGAACAGTATCCAGGTTTCTGACCGTCTGCCTGCAGGTGTGTCTTGATTCCTCAGCATCTCAGCCACTCTTTTTTGTACCAACTGAGTTACCTCAATAGTTGAACACATTTTGGTTTGTGGCTGAACTCTGGATTTAGCTCCTCCATCTGATCACTGGTAAGGGAAAACAACAGTGACAATACAATTTATAATCTGCATTGCATTACTGAAGTTAGACTTTACCTCTATTTTGTTGATTGGTCATCATTACATCATTTACCATCATATTATTTGTTTTACTGACCAACTACTATATAATTTGAGTTGCCGACACACCGGCGAGCTTGGCAGAGAACGATCAGAAAGCTGGATTAGGTGTTTACATGTAACAAGATCCTGGTTTCTATGGGAGTACTCCAGCTAGCATATTCAGGTTATTCAAAACCGGGATATGGGCTCATCCAGGTTTTATGAAACCAGAATATGGTGTTTACATGCGCAAAAAACCCCCTGCATAAACCAGATCATAACCAGGATATTCGTGCGCATGTAAACACACTCAATGTTCAACGGCACATCTCTCTAAACCAGCTCAGCCCACCATTTAGCAAAATCATATGACAGAATTACATTACACCAAAACATTACAAGATTCAAAAAGATAGTATATATTGGTTGTAAAGGTGTGTCTGTTATTTTGTCAACCCCCTGTACTGTTTGTATGTATGTGAAGCCCTGCAGTTAGCTGAACATTTATTGACAAAGTATTACTTATCAATTCCGACTCATATTGTTATGATGTTATGTTTGTTTCACTCAGGTATACAGGACACAAGATGAAGGGCTATAAGCTGGACTGCTGCCTGTCCAGTAAAGACACCCACGTCCTGAGCTGCTCAGAGGATGGACACGTCTACTGCTGGGACCTGGTGGAAGTAAGTGTCTGCTTACATTTGTGTTCATAGTGCATTAAACATAATGGGCTCCCCATTAGCATTTTACAAAACTGCAATGGACCTGAAACAGAGAGAAAAGAGGGAGCTAGTTGGCACTCCACCAATACTAAACAGCTCTCCATCATGCAGAACAGCAGACTGTAACCTCTGGGTTTCATTCCACCAGCACATGAACGCAGGATAATTATGTCTTAAAATCAATAAGTCTTCCAAGATTAGAAATATGTCCACCAAGTTTCAGACAAATATGGTCTGACCTTGTGTTAGAAACTGATATAGAGAGTGTACTGAAAGCATACAAATATACAAAGTATAATGTTTGCATTTGTTGTTTTTCTGACCTCCAGGGATCTTTGTCCTTGAAACTGCCAGTGGGGAAAGCTGTTGTCCAGTCCTTGTCCTTCCACCCCACAGAGACCTGCCTCCTCACAGCCATGGAGGGGCGTGTCCAGGTGTGGGGGGCAGAGCCAGAGGAGACTGAGGAGGATGCGGTGGCCACATAGAGATGGTGAAAGTAGTCCAAAGCTACATTTACATGCTGAGAGGATTAACTGAACACAGTCTATAAACATCTTACTCCCATATTTAGTTTTTGTGTCTGTAAACAGAGGGTCGTTGGAGGTTCGGTACTGCAGTAATCTGCAGAGTAGCACATTTTGAGAAATGTGAGCATTTTTAGCAGAACCAGTACCCCTGGATCATTATTTCTTTGCCTTGTGTTGGGTCAGTCAAAAAGGGAATATTCACGAAACATGAAACTGATTCACAAAGAATCAAAGGCTTATGTGGGCAGCTCAACTTAAATAAGATCCCAACTGGAGTCTATGTAAACTTGTTGATGACCATTCAGGTACAGCTAACTTCTTAGCCAGATTATCAGCCTGTCTTTATGAACATGAACATACTGGCTGACACAAATAATACAGAGTCAGAAAAAAAATGTTGAACTCTGGTGTGAACCATAAATTGACTAAATGATATAGGATTTTTGTATGCGTGCAAAATATATTTTTGTACAAAATCTTGAATAAACTCTTTCTTGTATAAATTTCACCACATGTCATTTCTCTCTTTAGACTAATGATACCACCAACACAGGCTAGGTCTGTACACGTTTATCTTTATTAGGAACTGTACACACAATGAACATGGAGATAGGCACATTACAAAATAAGTTAATCGGCATGACAAAAGAATGGCAACAAATAAATAAATAACTTATCTTACATAAATACATATTTTTTAAAACTGTAGCTAGACTGTTGACAAATAAGTCTGGATTGTGAAGATTTTCACTCAGCTGCGTCCTATTATTAACCCCAAAATTGCACTGAAGATTTAAAATAAATACGTCAGCTTATTTACAAAAACAGTCAAGTAGTTTGTAGTAGAATCATGTCTCTGCTCAGTTTTACCCTTTTAGAAATCAAGATTTGGAATAGGGCAGAATCAGTTGAGCAATGCTTTCATTTTTAAAAAAGCACATACATTTGAAGAGCTCATCTCTAATTTCCTATATGTATTTATTGCAAACGTCAGATGAAAAACTCCCCTTTGCAGAATAAACTATGAAAAGCAGCCTGCTTTTTTTTTTAGCTGCTATCGGAGTAGTTTTTTAAAGCTTGCAAATGCCAAAAGTAATAAGATTCTAATCCAACTGAGGCCCATGAGATCACCAGTTGAAGTCAAAACATTTAAATCAACACAACTGGATTCATGAGGTTTTCACCCAAAAGTGACAGGGAAAATAGCTTCATTTTGTGCTCATTGATTTTGACATAAATAACTTCATAAGAATAGGTTCAGCTTCCTCGGCAATATGTCAGTTTGGAGCGAAACTCTTCATTTACAGACATTACAAGAGAACCTGCCAGCAAACGAATTGCCTTGTCCTCACAAGCCATCATACACCCCCCCCTTCCAGCTGTCTAGCCCACACAGCTGCAGCCCGTGGCCGACAGCTTCTCCACCTTGTGCCAGCGGTGCGAGTTATCGAGGAAGGCCATGTCCTCGTGGTGGGTGGGCCTGCAGCAGGGCGCGTTGTGCCACAGCTCCCCAGGTGCCGGTTGAGGGAGCACCCCGCTCAGCAGCAGGTTGGTAAGGGTGAGGTCGTGGTTGGAGCGAACGTGGGGGCATGACCCACTGCAGTACTTGAAGAGGACAGTCTCGTCTGAGTCGTAGCCCAGCCCGAGGTCTCGAACCTGCAGAAGGATGGAGCGCAGGCCACAGTGGGAGTCCAGAATAGAGCGGCGTGACCGGACTGGCATCGGGATGATGGGATCGGGTGATGGCCTGACTCCAGAAGCTTCTGTTTGGCCATCTTCTGCAGCTGGATCTCCATTTGTCTTGTCATCATTTGGTGATGTGTGTGCAGATGCTGTTTCTTGTATCTGATCTGGAGAAGGCAGAAAGAGTTATCTATACATCTGATGTACAACATTACTGGTAGAAAATGAATAAAAACTCTTAATTAACAGCAAAGGGCAACTAATTTCAAGCGTAACCCCCATTTTAGTCCACATTAAAACACCACTTATTTATACTCAACTAAAAATTAATAACTTCTAAGAGGCAGAAAATCAAAGTCTACACACAATATTTTACACATTGCTCTCAAAGCAAGGAAAAATGAGATTTTAGCCAAAAGGTCATAGGTCACGACCTTCCCTCCAGCCAGCACTTACCAATCAGTGATCTCAGCCAGCTGCTCTCTCCCCTCTGGACGCAAAACAGAATCACAACCAGCTTCAACAGGGACCTCATCGCTACAGTCTGCTCTTCGTCTGAGCCGTCGCTCAAAATGAACCAGACACACGTGTGTTTGTATGTGTGCGAGTGTCTGCGGGTGCGAGTGATGCTTAAGATGCAGACGAGTCACAACCTCCAATATATAGCCCTCGGAGATGAAGGGGGGTTGAAGGGATGAGGTGAGGAGGTGTAGGGGGGAGACAGACACTAACCCGTTACTTGCCAACAGACTATCCCACTCACCTGAGCCTGACAGGGAGCGTAGGAGGGCAGGCGGGCGCTTGACCCAGAATTTGTCCTGTTGGGATTATCTAATTGGTGTAAATCACTGGCTTATTGTTGAGTTTCCCCCAGATGTTTTTCCAAAGGATGTTGGCCCCTGGCAATATGGATTCCCAGAGGTTTGGGGCTCTTAAAAGCTGCTAAGTATTGGACAATGATGTCACATTGATGATGCTGAGAAGTATGTGTGATAAATGAATCAGTAGATAGGTAGCTAGACAGACACGGAAGTGGAAAGGCAGACAGCCAAGAGATACATTCATAGACAGAACGTTATCAATACATAAACACAAAAAAATGATCCATGTAGGAAATGTAAAGGAAGAAGTGCGGTGAAATGTTAAATAAAGGCCGGATGAGTCATTGTGGAATGTCTTAAAATAGGCCCCCGTCGTATTCTGCTTTTCTTCTCATTAACGTTACGTCTGAGGATCGATACAGTAAGGCAAAAAAAACCCAAAAACATTTAAAAGGTTAAACTATAAAAGGTTATAATTAGAACACAACAGGGCCTGTTTCAGCAGACATTCCACAATGGGTGACTCGTCTTGAGCTGGCCCATAAATTGAGGGATTTCATCAGCAACGTGTGGCTGACATGTAGAATATGTAGAATATGCATTATGTAACGGTTATAGGGCCCAAACAGGCAGTGAATGGAATTTGGAGTTTGCAAGAAAGTGCATATTTGGACCCTGTGTCTGCCATCCAGGTGCAGGTCAAACGCCTCAGTGCACCTTATTTAGAAACTGATGTAACTGAAAATATAAACTGAACCCAAATTCATTTGTGAGTTGCTAAACATTTGAAGTTCCTTCTGTATCTGTCTGCCCTGCCCTGCTCTAAATCTGACATTATTGGGGTTTTTTTGTTTGTTTGTTTTTGCTGTCCCACAAGTACGTATAAAACTTTCACTTTTCAGGAAATTAGATGAATGGTCATAGGTGTCATTTACACTGCTGGGGACATGTCCCTGTCACTTTTTAAAAGCATAATTTGTTACAAAATGTTCTGAAAGCTTGCACCAAGAAATGTTAACTAACAAACAAGAACGCTTTGAGAAAGGTTTTTTTTGCACAATAAGAAAACATACAATGCAATGTAAACATAGAAGAAACAAATGCGCATTGTCCAGTGATGCACATGGATGACTGTTACTTGTTCAGTTGATGTCGTTGTGCGTTTTATGTTGAGTATTTTCTATTGTCGACTGTAGCAGCCGAGGCTCTGTGCCCTTTTCATACGCCATTATGCAATTTCTTTCCCGACCTGCCGTAATTATCTACTCTGACCTCATATCATACCAATCCCCCCATTACATCGCCTAAAATCACATATGTTGAAGACTGTTTAAGAAATGTTTTTTCATCTGAGCCCTTATGACCCCCACCACTTTTCAACACAAAGTGACGCCCTTGTGAATGGTCCCTCTATTGTATTTTACAGTTGATTTAAATTGTCTGTTTTACAGCCAGGAAGGCAGATGTTTCTGTGCATTCTCAACCTGTCCTCCAAGTAAATGCAGGGTTCGCACAAAGTCTTGAAAGTAACTGTTATCTTTTCATGGTTAGGAATATGCTTGAATTCAAATATACTCCTTGAAAAAGACTTGATTTTCAACATAATCTGGTAATCTGGCTACACAATCACTCATGTAAACCAAAAATCTTTTAATATTTGAAATGAAACGATCCCGTCGTCATATTTGTTTGTTGTCTCCTGGTGTCTCACACCAGACACGGACCGGACTGGAGTTAGATTGACTCACATGGGCTCCGAAATGAAAAGGGGTTGTTTTTCCTTTCTGCTCCACATCATGAAGGCGACCATCTGCTCTCAGATGATTGCTGTTGGCATAAAGGAATTCTGTAAACTTTATTTTTCACAATTGTATTTATAATAACATAATAGATGTGATGATAAAAGCTTCGAGAGCCTGGAAATTTTTGGTTTAGGTACCTTGAAAGTGCTACTCTTAAAAAGCTGTACGAACCCTGTAAATATATTGCTGGACAGAAGGTGACGAGATGACAAAATACCTGTTGCTGTTGTACCTGCCTTGATATTGGGTAAGAGGTTTACTGAAAGTCAGTTGTCTCTCAGAGAAAGACATACTTTGACTCTCTAATGTTTCCCCAAGCAGTCCGTTGTATTCACATCTTATTGCCCGTTAAATGAAAACTGAGGCAAACACTGTATGTGGCCTAGACCAACAGAAAAGACACATTACTAGTTACTCAGACTCTAACTACTCTTGATACGTTGAGGATATTTAAATATATATAGCTAACGTGTACAGGAACAACACACAATGATTAACGTCACTTTGTTAGCTAAGTAGATCATTTTCTCAGACAGATGTTGGATAAGTCATTCAAATAATATTAAAGACGAGATGTAAAATCAAAGCAAGAAAAGGCAGGTGGAACATCAGAGTAAACAAAGGAATAAAAGCTAAGAAAGGAGTAAGTCAAGGAATACGTATATTATGAAATATACACACAATGCAGGCAATTAATACAGTAATCAAAACAAAGAACATTACCTCTACTGCATTTTGTTAATGCCTGACTCCTGGCTTCAATTAGTTATATTTAGACATGAGGAGTGTGTCCAATGAGATATTAACTTTATTTATTATATTTAAACAGCCCCATTCCTCATGTATTATAGCTCTGTTGATACGAATTACAAAGGAATCATCCCTAAATCTTGAACTAATAATGGCCCACCAAATTTACTGCCAGGAATTTCAATAATTCTTTCAAGGATGAGGTTTTTTAAGACTGCTCTAAATTAGACATTAAAATGAAAAATGACATTGTTTTTTTAAGTGAGCTCTTCCTCAGTTAGTCCACTCAATACGCCTGACTCTAATTTGAGAAAATTTAACCCAAAATGTTTTTTCATGCTTTAGTTCAGTATCTTACCCTTTTTTTTTTTATCCCTTTGAGACACCAAATGTATGCTCTGTCTTTTGGACTACCTGGTAAATTTTCACAGATAGTTAGAAGTCCTTGTATTTGTTCTCTCTCCATCCATCCCAAGAAGTCAGTTAACGGACAATAACAACACAGTTTTGATGCAGTCACAATGGGGATGGTTTCATTTTACAGTTTTAAACTAGATGTTAAAACACAAACACATTCACACCTGTAGCAATTAAGAAATTCCAATTCTCCTGTCCTTCATATCTTTGGACTATGGGAGGAAACCCATGCAAACACACATCATCAGCCTCTTCACCTTCATGCAAACTCTACACTAGTTATTGAACTACAATTGCAAAAACAATACTTTATATAAAATATAAAAGGCTTAGTGGCTTTAACAGGCTAATGAATGTGGGTTTTAGGACTGGATCACTGGAACTCTCCTCTAGTCTCCTAGTCTGGGGTTGCAGTCAGTCGAAGTGGGCCGGTACTCTTTTTGTGTACCGTGACTTTTTCTTGTGCACTTTCTTGTGCACTTCTCACAAGCTGCCGGTACTCTTTTCTGCCATTCATAATGGCCCTAAATTAATTGCATTACCCAAGGGGCACTACGTGATGCTCACCTGTTCCCATTCTCGCACACACCAACATGTGAATAAGGGAAGTAGTGGCACTTATTTTTTTCCACTTCAAGCACTGGTTGCAGTAAATACAGTAAAGGTGAAGCGCCATTGACAAAGCTCAAGTTGACCTTCTCAGTGGCCTTGTTCAGACTGTGATTATACTGGGCATGTAACCCTTCACGTTTCTGCAGATACAGTAAATAAAGACCTCTGTCAACCTGCTCAAGTTGAAAACAATAAGAGCTCTGCTTAACTCAGCTGTTCACAAGCAAGCAAAATTAGCATCCATTTCCCGGCAATTTGCACGGAAAACAAGAATACGAAAGGGCAAAGGGCCTGACACATTCCTTCCACCTCTCAAAGAGACAGGAGGACGAAGGCCAAGAGAGAGATGGAAAGTCAGAAGGAAAACGGAGGAGGTGGTGGGAGAAATAGAGTGGAGATAGAGAAATCCCTTTGGATTACGGCCTAAAGAACCAGTCTGGAATTCAGGGTTGTCATGAGACAGGAATGGAAAGAACGTGACATCAATTTCTGTAAAAAAAAACAAATAAAAAAAAAAGGGGGTGGAAAAAGACACAAAGCATTTTTATACAGTGGTAAACCTGGCCAGATCCGACAGCTGTCTGATGCTGTTCCAAAACTAGATACCCATCATTTGAAAAAGTGTCACCTATTCTTTATGCCAGAATTGATATCACACATTTAAAACAAAGCCACTTTGGTTCAGACTGAAATATTTCAGCAATGGACATTACATTGAGAGGATGAATTGTCATGAGTTTGGTGATCTCCTGACTTTTCGTCTAGAACCACCAGCAGGTCAAAGTTTTTACTCATCCAATGAAATATATATACAAAAAATACAAAACTTGGTAAAGATATTCATGGTTCCCAGACGATGTGTCATAATAGTTTGGTGATCCCAAGGCTTTTCCTCAATTGCCACCATGAGGTTGACATTTATGGTTTTGAGTGATATGTCTCAACAACTGTTGGACGGATTGCCATGCCATTCAATACACACATCCATGTCTCCCTCAGGGTGAATGGAATTACTTTGTTGATTCCTGACTTATCCTCTAACGCCATCATCAGTTCAAAACTTTCATTTGTCCAGTACTTTGGTTTAAAACCAAATACCTTCAAAAGCCTCAGCTGTACTACTAATTAGCAAATGTTAGCATGCTAACACGCTAAACTAAGATGGTGAACATGGTAAAGTTGTCTTCTTCTATGATAAACGTGATACAGCAATACTTTACTTACATTTTTTATATTTTATATACATCACAGACATTCGCATCGATGAGCATTCATCTACTGGTGGCCACAGCAACTCTACAGGAGCAGCTAAGGGTTTCATGCCTTGCTCAAGGGCACACAGTTACAGTTAATGCAGGGCAGGATGTTCCTTGATTTTTTTCTCCCGGATAGCCCAGCTTTCTTAACAGTAACCTCACAGCTTTTCTAACCTCTGGGCTGCTTTCGGCTCCCTACATAAATGTCACAATCGTCTGGTTTCTAGTCTACTTTTAAATCTTTTTCAAGGCATCATAGATCTTTAAGGGGAGAATCACTCCTCCCAGTGCTCTGTCTCTTCTGGCGCATTCCTGCACGTTCAGCACATTTATTTTGTGGTCTCACGAAGCAGACATACATATCAAAAATATATTTTTTTATGATGTACTGCTTCCTCTATGTCTATCCCTTCTATCAGCAATGAAAATAAATCCTCTACTTTATATAGAACATATAACCTAACCTTGACAATTACAATAAGAATTAATTTGTGTTTCCACGCTCCCCTATGAGTTTTGGCTTAGGCTATTTTTCTTAATCCAGTGGTAATTTTACCAACCAGAATTTACTTGTTTCCTTTTTGATCCTGACAAAATCTTAACTTCATTAAAAATATATCTAATCAAATAATTCTGTGTATGTACATTGAGAGCAACGAAAAACCGGAGTCATATTCCTATACCTGGCCAATAAAGCTGATTCAGATTCAGATAATGTCTGTTTAAAAAAATGTTGAAGTATTCCAAGATACACATAAGATGTACAGGTTTAACAGTAGCTATCATTGAACACATCACAGTCAGTTTGTGTTTCTGTTCACAGGCTGCCAGACTGCTGAGGCTCAGGCATGACTCCAGACTGGGCTAAATGTAGCCTGAGTTCATGCCAAAATTGATATGGAGAGATAAAAATAGAACAGGAACGATAAAATATGCACGTAGAGCTTAAAGTATGGCGAAAACAGTGAGATTCAAATTATTCTTAGTGGCCAAATAAATGAGACAAACGAACTAAAGTCTATGAAAGAAAACAGAAAAAATACTTGTGGTTTGTAGCAAAAAACGTAACCCAAAACGATACCTTTTAACCGAAATGTTGACTGATACATGTGACAAACGATTATACTGTATTTTTGACTGCAGTGTTATCGTGTGCTGTCAGTGTCTCTGCAGCGGTCTAATCTGAGCAATTGTACCACATGATAAATTCAGGTTTTATCCCTCCAACAGCCATGTAGGAAGGTTTTAAAAGAGGAAATGATTACATGTTACATTCAAACTGTACGAATACTAATTGGATGAGGTCTGCTGTGCATTCCTGGGTGAGCTGGTCAGACAGTCAGTCCATGTAGGGCTTGTCTGAGCCGAGCAGGGCAGGAATTTAGGGAGCAGGCTTCCTGTAAAGGGAAATATTCGGAGAGGATTTAGCCTTGGAATCTCAAACTCGCACGGAGCCTGCTCCTGTTTACGCTGGAAATCTGTTGGTCAGAGTTGAGATACTCCACTGTGTGTCATCAAGGCACAGGCATCTGCAGATTTCACTAACACACACACTCCCTCCTTTTTGGTTGAAGATGTGCAAGTCAGTGACATCTGCTGCAGACTCCTGGGCCATGATGACATGTGGATTCCCACACCTAAACAAAGTGCAATATGTGGAGACCTGAACATTTCACCCATATGTAATTGTTGAACATCTAATTCCAAAACCAACAGCCAAAATGCATCATATAAAAACACGAGTTTTACCACAGGATACCACATTAGGCCTGATTTAAAAGAATAAATAGTATTCAGACACAGAATACATTCATCAAGGCATCCACAGGTTTTATTTAAACAAATACTGTCCTTTCTGCAGACTTAGATTTTCTGACATTTTACAAAAAACACAAAATTGCCTTATTAATTTTACAATAAGGACAAAATATATATTTTCTTAAATACCATATGGCACAAAGAGAGTGGATTTAATGGCTCCAGAAAATCAAAACAAAAGCCCCCAAAAATAAGTACAGAGAAAAACTGCAGTCGACGACACCCAGGACGGAAAACCAAGATTTGATTTCAAGCCAAACTTTCTTGTAGCTGTTCTGACTTCTTCATTCAGAATTCATTTTCAAAAGGACTGCAGATCAAAATAAATCAACTCAGCTGACAGTTTGGTCTTTTAGGTTCCAGCCTACCAAACCAAACAGCCCGTGTCCAAAATAAGGAAGCTTTTATGCGTTTAAATGGTGGACTAAATTCATGCAACACCAAGACCTCCAACAACCGAATTAGAAATGATAATACATCATAAATGCTCTTATCAAGTGCCTGCTATCCTCATCATGCTGGTATGAATTCCTTCATTTAACCCTACACTGCCAGAGGTGTAGTCAGGGCATTAGTAAGTCCATGTGTGTCCACTGCAGGGCTGCACAACAAGGACGTGTCCTGCAGGAGGGACACCAACTCAACAGGACCAGGTGGATCAGTCTTCTTTTGTGCAGACCCTCTGAGGGATCCAGGCTCCCTGCGCTTTTTGCAGACCACTCTCTTTGAGTCGCTGTAACCACTTAACCTGGATGCAAGAGATCTTTTGGGTTTAGGCTTCTTCAGCTTCTTCCTGTCAGGGTCGTGGACAATGCTGTGACGCTGGAGGCTCTGCCTCATGGCAAAGGTCTTCCCGCAGCCTGCGTGGGTGCAGGCGAAGGGCCGCAGCTCCTCGTGGAAAGAGCTGATGTGGCTCTCCAGGTTGAAAATTGTGGTGAATGACCTGTCACAGCCATCTCTGGGGCACCTGAGGACCACCCGCCTCTCAGAGTGGACATGCTGATGCTGCTGCAGGAACCAGGAGTCCCTGAACACCTTGTTGCACTGGTCGCACTTCAAGATGAGCCTGTGCTGCTCCCTCCTGTGCTTCAGGTACTCTGTCCAGGTATTTCCTGTGAAGCTGCAGCCCTCCTCCTTGCAGGGGTATCCTCTGTGCACCTTCTCGTGTCGCTTCAGCTTGCTAGGGAAGGTGAATCGCATCTGGCAGCCTTCGTAAGTGCACTGGTAAGGGGGCAGCTGGGTGTGCTGCTCACACATGTGAGACTTAAGCTGCTTGTTCTTCTTGAACTCGAGCCCGCAGCCCTCAAATTTGCACATATACTTCTTCTGCTCCCGGGTGTGAACGCGGCTGATGTGTCTGGCCCGGTTTGTGTTGGTGGTGAAGGCCTCCTTGCAGCCATCCTCGGTGCAGGGGAAAGGCTTCACGCCGCTGTGACTGAGCTCATGTCGAGCCAAGTGGTAAGGGCTACAGAACGACTTACCGCAGCCATCTTGCTCACATGTGTACGGCTTCATTCCCGTGTGTTTACACAAGTGAGCGTCAAGTTTCCACTGTTTGTTATAAGCCGCCGAGCAGTCGGGAAACGAACAAATGTAACGTTTGTACGGTTCTTTTTTAGTTTCCATTTCTGCGGCATTAACAAATAACAGCCCACACAGGTTGGAAATGTTTTGCTGTGCTCTGAGCACGTTTTCCGTCTTGATACCGGTAGCTTACTTCCCACAATCCTCTGCAACGTGACGCCACTTCCGAAACCTGAAAATTACGTCTTCATTACCCTCTGGTGTTTGGTTGATGGTTGTTGGTGCAGCTACAAGAACATTTGTAAGTATTTTTTTTAGGTTTGTACCCTAGCGTAAACATAACAACAGCGCATTAAAAATTATAATACAAATGGCTTTGTTTGCAGTTGCCGTTTAGCTAGGTTACATGTTCATATTTGCACGAAGAGAACGCTAACGTTACATAGCAAGCTAATGTTAGCTTGCTTTTAGCTTAGCTCCGATGCATTCCCATGCAATATCACACCAAACTGTATGCAAAAATCTGGCAGTTTAACGTTTTCATATATCTTGTAAAACAATGTAAGCGTTTGCGGTCGACATACGCCTCACTCACCTATCAGAAATTAAGCGAGCGTTTGGTCGCTACTGGTATTCAGCCAAATAAAGTTGTAGTTGTAGCTAATTGTTTACACTACGTATAGCTAACTTTAGTTGTTTACACTTTGTTAACGTTAACTTACTGTGTTTGGTGAAGGATTGCTGGTGTAACGTTATCAGGCTGATGACATTTGCCAAATTTACTGGCTTAATAGGTTTTTACAACTCATTAGACGTTCAAATTATGTTTCCAAAGAAAATTTTCAAATATAGTCAATCCAAAAAAGTAATGTCGTGACGTAAACTAACGTATGCTAGCTTACTTTAGCCATACAGTTTTCTCCCCAGCTAATCATGAGTTTACAAGCAGCTGCTGTTAAATAGCTATGGTTAAACTAAATAACGTTAGCTAACGTTAATGTTACGTTAAAGGATAAAATGATACAAACACCTGTCAGTATTAAGCAATACAGTTCAACAGCACCCTAACCCCAAACCCCTACCTTAGTTTTAGCTAGGTGGACTTAATAAACTGGCAACTGAGTGTATATAACTTTCTGTTTACATGTAACCTAACAGTTAGCATAACACTTTTTTATCTGGTGAAAAAAGGTTGAATCCATCACTGGTGTGGAGATCCAGTCGTCACTATGGTAAGCCCTAATGTGTATAATTCACCCGTGTCTGTCAAGATACAAATAATCACAAGGATATGTGTTTAAATACTCAAATTCTACTCTTTACTAACAAAGTATCATGTACTGTGTCCTTGACAGGGTGAAAGAAAAGGAACAAACAAGTACTACCCTCCAGATTTTGATCCGGCCAAGGTTTGTATGATCACACAGACCAGTGTCAGTCTTTTAAATTCAACTTTTGTGTATAGATACTGACTTACAGTTCAGTCTTTCTTTGTCTTCAGCATGGATCCCTCAATGGCTATCATAAAACTCACGCTCTGCGGGAGAGGGCCAGGAAACTGTCCCAGGGCATCCTCATTATCAGGTTAGTACACACACATACAGAAATAATGAACTAATGTTGGCTGGAGATCAGAAATGATAAATGATTACAGGGTTTGTACAAAGCCTTGAAAGTTTGGAAAATGCTTAATTTTAACCGTTATGTTTTCAAGGTTAGGAATATGCTTGAATTCGAAACTACTCCTTGAAAAATGCTTTTCCACATAATCTGGGTTTTCATCTACACAATAACTCATGGAAACCAGAAATCTTTTAATATTTGAAATTAAGCAATCTTGTCATCATATTTGTTTGTTGTCTCCCGGAATTTATAGTAACAATTTAGTCACAATTTAGTTAGTATGTGATGATAAAGGCTTTGAGAGTCTGGGCATTTTGGACATCGGATTAGGTACCTAAAAAGTGCTTGAATTTTACTCTAAAAAGCTGTACGAACCCTGTGATTATCATTTGCACTCCAGCAGGTACTTGCATGTTATCAGACGTGTTACATTAATTTGTTTTTGTAAGTTATCGTCTCCAAAATACATATTTATATAAGCAAATAACAGGCACAAATGCTACAGTGCATCTGTACCTTTATGCAATGTATTCTATTGCCAAAAATAAGTGTGTTGTCAAAATATGGTGAAATAAGCAGATGTAGATAAGACTGATGAATGAGTGTGCATGTATCTAATAAACATGGGGACATGTAAAGATACAATTTATTGCCTTAATTTTCATTAGGTATTATAAAACATCTAATGCTAGACTTTAAAAGATAAAGACGGGAAGTAATGGAACTTTGAATCTTTATCAGAACTGCCGTTTTTCATTGACACCCAACAAACGAGTGTTTTAACTGACTGTTTTTGTCCATTAAGGTTTGAGATGCCGTACAACATCTGGTGTGATGGCTGCAAAAACCACATTGGCATGGGTACGTTTGAGGAACAACATGACCCATTTAGTCAAGTTCAGTCTCACAGTCAAGTACAGTGTCTTTTCATTTCCTTGACGCTGATGTTCTGCTTGCACAGGGGTCCGCTACAATGCTGAGAAGAAGAAAGTGGGGAACTACTACACCACGCCAATCTACAGGTAAACACAGACAGAGTGGGTTGACTGCTGACGTGAACTTCACTCTCTAAGCTGTGTGGTGCAGTTTACAGTATCTCCTTAAACAACAGAAAATCAGAAACAGAAAATCATCATAAACCTCTCTGACAAAGTTGCGTAAAACTGAGTTAAAATGAAGAATTTAAGATATTTACATCTGTTTTTGTATCCTCAACCAGGTTTAGGATGAAGTGCCATCTGTGTGTCAACTATATCGAAATGCAGACAGATCCGGCGACCTGTGACTACGTAATAGTAAGCGGGGCAAGCAGGAAGGAGGAACGCTGGGACATGGCTGAAAATGAGCAGATCCTCACTACAGGTAAAGGATTCATGTTTGCTGTGTTTCTTGATGGTGTAATTTTGGCTGGAAATCAGCACCATGACAGTGACACCGTGGTCCATCTCAAACTGTGACGGTGTCTTTATGTTCTCACTACCTTGAGGTTGTGAAGAGTCTTGCAGATCTTTTTCTATTTAGGGTTGATATTATTTTCCACAAGGACACATTCTGCTTCTGTTTTTTTGCCACCCGATTTTTCTTTTGCATGCTTGTTTTTTATTCCTCATCAACTCTCTCCTCCAACTCTCTGTACAGAGCGGACAGAGAAGGAGAAACTGGAGACGGATGCCATGTTCAAACTTGACCATGGTGGGAAAGACAAGGAGAAGCTTAAGAAGGCTCTGCCTTCTCTGTCGGAGATTCAAGACTACCAGACTGGCTGGAAGGATGACTTCCAGCTCAACAGCACCCTCCGCAGGAAGTTCAGGGTAGGATAGTGACCTCCTGTGTTGGTAACTGTTGCATTAATACTACCTAACATGACGTTCATCATCAGTTATGGGTATATTGTTGCTAGTTTTTGTTGATTTTTTTCCTCTGAAATTCCACTTTGCATTGTTAAAATTTTAAGTAAAGTAAACCTGCAGCACCACTGTGTTTTTCTAATGTGTATTGTTCTATACAATCCACTGTATATTATTGTATGTGTGGCATTCTCACACATCATCCTGTGTACACTGGGAGTAAGGAGAAGTTTATGCAGAAACTACAAAATTCATTACCTGTTCCTGTTAGGTCAGTACAAACCCCAGGAATGAGTTCCAAAGAAGACAAAATAATAACCAGAAAATTAGTCCCAGCAACACATGAAGCAGTAATGCCAGGTTCAGATTTCTTTTAAAATCTTGACATGTTTTGAGATTGTATTGCCTTGTGTCACTAAACGGACGCTCTGCTTTAATTGGCGGTGCAGACGGAGAAGAAAGTTCTGGCTGAGCAGGAGGAGAAGGACAACACAGTGAGGATGAGGACCAACCTGTCCATCCCATTGCTGCCAGAGAAGGAGGAGGACAAGAAACTGGCAGCACTGCTCACCTACCAGGCTCCTGACTGTACGTAACAAATACAGGCTCTAAACTCACTCACACGCTGATTAAATACATTTGCCAAGATCTATTCACCGTCACCCTCGAATTAAAAAAAATACGACTGAACCCTGGGGCCTGCCTGGCTGACATCAGCAGCTCTTCAGATTGGATTCTTCAAATGGGGCAGACCAGCTTTTTGTGTGTGTGTGTGTGTGTGTGTGTGTGTGTGTGTGTGTGTGTGTGTGTGTGTGTGTTTTTCTGACTGGAAGGATTTAAAAAAAAATGCATATTCAGGGGATATAGCTAGAACAAACTCTAGATGTACTGTATTACCTGGACCTGTACATACTTCAAATGTACAAACCCATCTGAATATCAACCAGAAAGCACACACATGCACCAAGTCTGCACAATCTATTTTTTTACATTTCAGTTGAATATTTATAGTAATTAGTGATGTAATTGGCCTGTAAAAATATCAGAAACGCCTCTCAGTAATTAACACAGCACCAACACAATTAACAGCACCAGAAAACTACAGCTTCAAAATGACCAGAAAGTTGAATCAACACCTTTCTAAAGCAGTTTCTATAAAATCTGAACATATTGCAGGGCTTTTCTGTTAGACTGCATTTGTTTTAGCTAGGTGTGCCTAATAAACTATTACACTAACAAAAACGGTTTTATATGCAGCTGGATCTAAATGTGCATCAAAATGTATAAAATAATTGTGATAGAAAACCATGGGATACATTTGCCAAATGTTCGCCATGGTGTAATAGTATATAAGAAGATGGCAAAAATGAAAAATAAATACCCTTGTAAGAAAGCCTATCTTGTCAAAGAAAGTCCTATATCCTCTCCACTACTTTATTTTATTAAAATTTTTGTAAACTCTATGGATATACTGCTAACTAACAAAAAGACATTCTAAAGGGACCAAAAACATTCTCTTAAATATTCGTTAATGTGCATGTATGTAAACAGAGCAAATATTAATACTTGTTTAAAAATGTCCTCTCATTATTCCCCTCCTCTCTCTAACCAGCCTATGACGACAAGCAGCACAGCAAGCGGAAAGAGATCTCCTCTCGTTCGTGGTTCAACTCCACCTCAGCCTCGCTGGGAGGCGCCACCGGCAGCCTGCTCCATAAGCTCAGCCTGCAGGGGAAGGAAGCAGCAGTGGCCAAAGCCCTGGGCTCCTCGCACAGCCCCCTGATCCGCAAACGCACAGGAGGACTGGGAATCAAAACCGAACCCTGCGTCACCATCACTCGCAGAAAGTCGCACCCTGAAATCAACACATGTGATGGAGAGATTTCAAAGGTCACACAGAGGGAGGAAGCCCCAAGTATAGCACCACCACGAGTGGGAGAGGAGGTAACAGAGACAAATGACAGTGGCTCCAGGGAGATGCATGTCAAAACCACAGAGGAACCAGATGAAGGACTGACAAAGGCAAAGGACTTTGGGAAGGAGAAGGAACAGGACAGAAGTTTGGGAGCAGTCACATCCCTGGTGGCAGACTACAGCGACTCAGATTCAGACCCTGGACAATGAGACTGAATGAAAATAATTTTGTGAGAGTGAAACACAAACTGGAGATGCTTGTCACAGCTGCAGATATCTGCTCTAACGTGTTGCTTTTCACTTGTTAAAACAACCTGTGGTTAACTCACCTGTCTTGGGAAAACAAAATGTGTGAAAAAGGATTTTAATTTTGTCATGATGATGTCATATGATCCGACCTGTTAATAAGGTCCATGTGCAAAACACTGCAGACCCATCTTAAAATGTTATTTGATGGTGTTAAGATTTTTAGATTCCCACATATGTGTGAGCTGATGACAAACCTGAAAAATTAAAATCAAAATACCGTGTAGAATACAGTTCAACTGTTGTTTGAGTTGAGTTTGTTACCTAAACATTAGAAATCTACAGTATCTACATCACCCAGTGGTGGGTTTTTGACTCCGACCCAGAATCAAAGAGCAAAGCTGCCAACCTTCTTCTGTATGTAATGATAAGAATGATGAATGATTTAAGTTGTCCCACCTGAACAAGTTCAACACAGCTAACAGGAAAGTGGGATTCTGCAATGAGAATTGTTAGCTCACCGCTAATGTAACAGTGGTAATTGCTCTCTAGTGGGCGCTGTTCTGGGCCAAAATTCAAGCATGACTAAAATAACCTTACACACTGATGTCTGACTTAAAAAAAAATAAAAACTCAGTGGTGGGGAATGTAATTATCTTTCCTGGCAATATGCTTTTCCAGTAATGTGTGGTAATACATTGTTGTGGTTTTGATTTTTTGGACATGGTAGCACTGGATTAAATGAGGATGAAAGATTCATTTTTAAAGATAACTCGTGAATGTGTTTGTCCTTTTGTTTGGGGGGTGGAGTGGGGGTTGAAAAAAAAAAATAGTCAAAAGCAGTCGCACACAAAGTGGTTAGCACAGACGTAGCCGACTGTAGCTGGAATGTAGCCATCAAAAATGAACTTTATCCACTCAGCTCTTCTGGCCTCTGAGGCTGGGGGCCGATGTAGTGATTTGTGCTGGTCTGTGCAGCCAACAACAGGGCAGTTCCCGTGCTTAGCTCTTAGCTTCGACATAATGCTAGCGGGTCTGGCGCTCGTGAGGAAAAAAATGCAGCACCCTTGCAAAGGTAGTTTTCAGGCCTTGGGTGGAGATACTCAGATGGGGGATGGTATAATTCTAGTGAGCCCGCACTTGACGTAGGAAGGGGAGCCAAATCTGAATGACTTATTGAATCCCATGTTTTCTGACCTAGGCAGCCCACATAAAACTGACTGGGTTGTCTTTTTTTCAGTTTGTGGGTTGATAGGCTCTCCAGATACCCAAATGTATGTGCACAAGCACTGAAAAAGTGAACAACAGAGAAATCTCCTTAAATATTCAGTGTGCCAGCCTGTTTGGAATGATTTACGTGTATCTGAAATTAAAGTCTTCCACATTTTAATGCTGGTTAAAGCCTTGGGCTCCTTGAAGGGCCCCTCGTATTTTGGGAGTAGCTGCAGGAACCTGTTTTTTGAGTCTGGTCATTGTTATTGATCAGAAACCACGGCCCCTCTTCTTCCTGTTGACTGCACAGAATCTGATTTGGGGGTAGGGGGGGGGGGGGTCTGCTTTAGTAGCTCTCCCGTGGCCACAGTCCACTGAGGCTCCCAGTCAGTCAACATGGGTTGGTGGACGCTGCACAGCGTTTTATCTCTCGTGCTTCTCTGCAACACCAATGGACAGTTTGACACTCTAAGAAGGTACATCTCTGTTTTCTGCCGACTGTTAGGCTAGTTTGTATCTTTGAAGTTGTTGTTTTTTTTACTAATGAAGCTGTGTTCTTTACAGACCACCCTGGCGTGACCGGTATGTGTGTGTGTGTGTGTGTGTGTGTGCGTGTGCACAGAGATCATATACACAGTTGCAACCTTTAGTCTCTGACAGCTTAAGTTAAAGTTAAATTATTTCTGAATCTGCTCCCCAGATTTACATCAATAGACAGATACTGGGACCTCCACGAGTAAGTAACCAAAGCTGGACTTCACAGAAAACACAACATAAATACAGTATAATAAATATTCACTTTACCACTGTGTCAATGGAAATATTGTTGGCAGATTTCCTTTTGCAGTGTAATACAATGAAAAGTAGAATTAAAACAATCATGACCAACAATCTAATCAGCTGCTGAAATCTTTAGACTGAGCTCAGTGGTAGGTGATGTACCATTGCCTAACATCTTTAAATTTCACTTTTTCAATGCCTTTTTCAGATATCTCGTGTTTTCCAACCACAAATATTCTTGTCATGGTGGGGCAGCTTTTTTAAAAAAAAAAACCAACATAATAAGATGCTTTCTCCAGTCAGAATAATGATTTCCTTTTTTTAGGTTTAGCCCAGTAGGATAAATGATGGGATACACTGTGTTTGACAAGAACAGATTAAAAACGACATAAATTCTTGCTTCTTTACTTTTGTTAAGTGGGTATATGACCTGTAACCCCACGAGTGTCACTACCTTTTTCCTTTCTCTTTGTTTTAATTTTCATATGTTACCATACTGAAGCTAAATGCCACATGACTTAAAATGCCATGTTATAATACCACATGTTTTTTAAATGTTATCTCTGCTGTATTTTGCAGTGCTGTGTCATGACTGAAATTAATACTTGTCCTGTTTATTTGCAGCATAGCAAACCGAAAGGACACAATTAGTTCTGCACCGAGGTACAGTTGCCAATCAGATGCCTGGTCATACAATTATTGATACAACAGTCAAATCACATTGTGCTAATTGAAGGATGGGTTAAGTTTTACTCTATATATTGTCTTACCTCTATTGTAGGATTAGCTTCTCTTTTTTTAATTCTCTTCTGACATCTCAGTCATCAATTTTCTTTCTTTACTTGAAATAAAAATATTAATTTATCATTGGGACGTTAGTATTCTCCAGATATCTTGAATTGTACGCTCTGTGCTTTTCATGATCAGCTGACTTGCTGTGCTTGGACTAAATGGCTCTCAGGGTTATATTTTTGAATTAATATGAATTAATTAATTGGACATGTACCAACTGAGCACTGTCAATATTTTTGTTATAATTTGTGCCAGATTACACAGAACTTTCCTGTAAATTACAATTAAATATCAGAACTTTTCTAGGAAATTATTAGGATACTAAAGGACCTCTAAAGTATAACTTTATATTATCAGTAGTAGTAGTAGTAGCAGCAGCAGAGGTTGCGGTTGTCTAGTTGGCAGAACCAACTGATTGTGGTGTTTTCCTGCAGGTTCACCCTGCTGGCTCCAGACCTGCTGAGGACGGACAGCCAGGAGAACATCTACCTACAGGCAGACGGTCTATCCAAACCGGTCACTGTCTCCATCTTAATCCAGGATTTCAGTAAGACCACTGCACTCTTCCAGGACTCCGTCATACTCAATCTGGCAAATGGATTCCACGCTCTCAAGTCTATACAGGTGACTCACCAGGGTCACAACTTAAGGAATTTGTTTTTTTTTCTCTTATCCTCTACCTTGATTACGTAAAGTCTGTTCCTTAAAATCAGGTCACTGCAGAAATTAATCTATTTACTTAAGTGCATGCAAACACACTGATTGCTGTCACATGACACAAACAACAGAAGAACTGACAAGGTCAATTAACAGCAGCAGGCTAGAGATCAGCCATCTTGGTCCTCATTATGATGCTTTTCCTAATTCTAAACACCACCCTGTATCTCACTCTCATTCGATCCCAGCTTCCCTCGGATCATTTGAATCGCGAAGAGAAGAAGAACAAGTTTGTGTATCTGAAGGTGAACTTTGAGGGCTACCACTCTGAGGAGAGGATACTCATGGTGTCCTTTCACTCTGGATACATCTTCATCCAGACAGACAAACCCATCTATAACCCTGGAGATACTGGTGAGAACTGAAGATGATGACGCAAACCACCCGCCAAACATAACTATAACAAAACCACATTGATATGAAAGGTTGAAACTGCTGATAAAGTTTGGCTGGATTACATAGGATTACATTTTTTAATTTCAATGCTAAAAAGTGTAACTATTTTGTCTTTCCAGAGTAGTAGTCAAAACATCTCTTATTCTTAGCTGAGGTGATATCAGCAGTGATAACAGTACTTGTGATGGTAGCAGTAGAAGTAGTTGTCACAGAAACATTACTAGTAGAAGTAGTAGTAATAATGATGATGCACCATATAGATAACGCACGTGAATATTGTTAGACTGATTATACAAATCATGAAAACTTTATTTTGAGTATTTTTCAGTCTGTCTTTTGTCCATTTCCCTCTCGCTGTCTCTCCCTCTCCAGTTCGGTTCCGAGCCTACGCGTCCTCTCCGTCCTTTAAGGCCTTTGACAGCACCATCACAATAGATATCCAGGTAAACAAACAAATGATCAGTCCATTAACTTATTAGTCGATCGACAGAAAACTAATCAGCTATCTTGTCAGTAATTATTTTGACAATCAGGTAATCGTTTAGGTCAGTGATACTCAACTTAAGGCCCGTGGGCCAAATCTGGTCCGTGGTAGGGTGCTGGGTGGCCCGCCGACCATTTTGTAATTCACAATAAAAATAAATTGATTTACACTGGAATTGTTTTGTTTATACCAATTAGTATATGTTCAATAATGTCCCTTGGCTGTTAAAGTTGCATTTTACCCTATCAGTGATCCATGCAGTGCAAGTGGTGACACTTGATTTCTGCAAAAGAAAAGTTCACATACACCTGACCTGCGTGGGGCACGTGGGAGAAGTTTGCCTTCAGGGCTGTCTGCCTGGCAGAAATTCCTGAGGGCAAACTTCTCCAATATGTCTGTGTGGGGCTGCTGCGACTGGATTTGCCTCTTGGCAAAGATGAGTGAGGACAGCAAACGTCAAAAGGTTGACAAAGAAAAAGGCAATTCAATGAAAAATCGACGGATGAATTTGCCTTTATTTTGCCACCTCATACCAAACCTCTGTGTTTAATTTACCAAATGACAGCTGCTGTATGCAGGTTGCTAATATCAGGCGCCATCACGAGTCAAAACATGCTAGCTTCAGTGCAGCGTTCCCGTCTGGTAGCACCTCCAAGATATCTGATAAATATTATTAATTTTGTTTATTAACTGGCCCCTGGCCTCCTGTCATTTTGCAAAAGAGGCCCCCGGGCAAAGCAAGTTGAGTATCCCTGATTTAGGTCATTTATTTGAACAAAAATTCAAATTATTCTCTTGTTTCAGCCTCTGAGAATTTGCTGCTTTTCTCTTTTTTATGTCACTGTTAAAAGAATATCTTTGGGTTTTAGACTGTTGGTCGGACAAAACAAGACCTTTGAAAACATGACCTTGAGGTTTACAAAATTTTAAGGTGCATTTTTTACTATTTTTCTAATTTTACAGACTAAAAGCTAATAGTTTAATTGTTAATAAAGATCATTAGATGTCATCTGAAGCTGCTCACTTATCGTCAAAAGATTTTGTAGAACTTCTGCAGGTGCAACGCGATAACTTTGCAGACACAATGGGTCATGGTTTTTGTTTTATTATAAGTTAAAGTAGCTCAAATGACCTTTTTGTGTGTGTGTCTCAGAATCCAGATGGTGTGGTGGTTAAACAGATCTCCATGATCAGAGCTACAGATGGCATCTTTGCAGACACTTTTCCTCTCTCTGAAATTGTCAAGTAAGATCAACTTGTTTGACTCATCTTTCAACTGCTTTCACTGCCAAGAGATTTAGAGGTGTTGACATTATTTACCGAAGGACGTTAGCTGAGCGTTTTTTGACGAATAGCCTGCTTCACATCCATACAGTACAACCACAGTCTTAAAGAAATTGTAGATTCTTGGCTGTTGGGCATCTCAGCATAATATGTTGAGGAGGGTTAGAGTGTCATTGTGAGTCAATATTTCCACCTGGAATTACCCAGAAGACCTAGAAATTGGAATCAGCAACTCACTGGTCATAAACATGTCTATTTAAGGCCTCCACCTGCCCCAGTTTAAGTTGCGTATTATGCAAATGCTCGCTAGGGTGACTAAATTCACTTCACTAAAATACCAGAAATGACACAAATAATTCTATGTGATTAAAAGCTCAAGCCACATTTTGCTGCATTGATTGTGAACAGAACAGACTATGAGTGGATGATCATCTCTGTTGGAGTGAGACAAGTAATGTAGCTGTCAGCAAGACAGACAGTGTGTAATGCAACAAGAACCTGTCTCTTAGGAAAGGGCATTAAGCTAGAGTAAAGTCCTGGCACTTCTTCCTGTGCAAACAAATTTCAGAGTTTTTGGCAGTTGTAAAAAGGCACGTTCAATGGAAAGCAAGGGGATTTGTGGTAAAAGTGGTTTTCATTTTTTTCAACACTGTCTCTACAATAGAATTGCTGTGAGATAGAGGTTTCCACTTGTCTTGACCACGGTTTCACTTTTTTATAGTCATTTTAGGGATCATAATTAAAATGCCAATGACATGTCTGGATGTTTTTAGCCATGGTAGCGGCTTGCCTCTTGGGATGGCATTGTTGGTCAGTATGTCGATCCAACACTGTGGTTCAGACTAAAATATCTCAACAACTGTTTGATGGACTGCTGATGAAATTTTGTAGGGACATTCGTGGTCACCAAAGGATGAATCTTACTGACTTTGGCGATCCCTTAACTTTTCCTGTAGTGCCACCAGCAGGTCAAGGTTTTTAGTTATACGATGAAATATTGCAACATCTACAAGATTGGCACAACATTTTGTGCAGACATTCATTATTCCCAGAGGATGAATCCCACCTACTTTGGTGATTCCCTGACTTTTACTCTAGTGCCACCACAGTCAGGGAAACACTTCACATTTACTGCTATTTAGCAAATGTTAACATGCTAACATGCTAAACTAAGATGCCGCTTGCATGGCTGTAGACTCTTAGTCTTGTAAAATTATACATGCAGCACCTAAAACCCCCAAAATATCCTGTGTTTTCTCTGTTTTATATACTATTTATGATATGACTATGTCTGTGGCAGTGAAGGAAGATGGATGGTGACTGCAAAGTTTGACCACTGGCAGCAGAACACATTCACCTCCCAGTTCGAGGTGAAGAAATATGGTAGGTTAAGTTAAACCGTGCTTACGTTTGCTAATAACATCAGTAGCAGTTTTTAGAAATAATCTTTTCGGGTAGGCATCACTATTATTTTCTACTCTTAATGTCACATTATTGACAGGAGCTAGGAGCCTCTCCAACTGTGTAACTCCGTTGTGCTATATTTTTATGGCGTGTTTCAGTGCTTCCTGCCTTCAATGTTACCTTGACGCCCAGGAAGTCCTACCTCAACCTGGCTGACAGTGAACTGGTAGTAGAGATCTCGGCCAGGTCGGTCTAACACACACACACACACACACACACACACACACACACACACACACACACTGTACAGCATTTCGGCCATATTCATTAACTAACCCCCTAAAGTGAACCTTAACCCACACTCCTGCTGATTGAACTTTGACTGTTACTGCTATTGACAAATAATCTATACCCTAACTCCTACCAATCCTGTGCTTAGTTGAACCCAAACCTAATCCTAACCTTAGTTCTAAAACAACATACAACAACAACATATTACACCTATTTTAAAGTCTTTACACTGGTTACCTGTTAGTTTTCGTATTGATTTTAAACTTCTTTTATTAGTTTATAAGGCACTACATGGCCTTGCACCAGACTACCTCTCAGAAATGCTTGTGGTTTATGAACCGGGAAGGCCCCTCAGATCCTCCGGTTCTTCTCTTTTAGCTGTTCCACAAAGCAGAACAAAAAGATTGGGTGATGCTGCTTTCAGCCGTTACGCTTCGAGCTGCTGGAACAGCCTTCCAAATATTGAGCTTTTTAAACGTAAACTAAAATCCCATCTATTTTGTCTAGCTTTTACTATAATTCTATGGTTTTATTATTTATGCTCATTTTATTTATCATAATTATTATTATTTATTTTATTGTATTTCTGTTTTACCAACATTTTATTGCTAATTATTACTAATTATTTCTATTATTTTTTATTTTACTACTATTTTATTATTATATATTTATTTTGTGTAGTATTTTATGATTTTATTTTTAGGCTATTTTTATTGCTTGTATTATCTTTTATGCTTTGTTATGCTTAGGTTGTTTTGGTGTGCATTAGTCTCCAAGTCCATTTTTTCCCCTTACGTTTTGTCAGTCGCTTGTAAAGCACTTTGAATTACATTTGATTTGTCTGACAGTGCTATATAAATACATTTTGATTGATTGATTAAACTAGCCTCTGAGGAAGACAGGAGGTGTTGCGAGGTCATTTGATCCTCATACTGAAACCACAAGAGTGTACACATGAACACATAAACCTCGTTTATGAGGTTATGTGATGACATGAGGATTTTCCTCATTTTTGAGTATATAAGAAAAGAATGAATGAAACATGCTGACTGTTGACTTACCATTATTGGGATTGTGTTTCAGGTACCTGTATGGGAAGCCGGTCCAGGGGACGGCCTATGTGGTGTTTGGAGTGAAGTTCAACCAAGATATGATAAGGTTGCCTTCAGTGAAGCAGGTGTCAGATGTAAGTCACTGCTCCATCCCAAAGTTCACCAGCTGTTGTCACTCATTTATGGGTGCTGTCATGAAATCTTCCACATTTGTGAGCTAGTTTTGCTGTTACTACAAAACTTTGGTTCTCTTTAGCATTCTCGTTGGCTGGTATTCTTTGGTATTAAGCCTCTTTCCATGTTTGGTGTTAAGCGAACATCACTGTGGTGTTTTTGCACCGCACTTCCTCTGCCAGTGAAACAATGTGGGCGGTGCTGTGAAGTGTTTTCCCTTGTAAATTTGAGTTTCTATAGGTGGCACTGTTTTGTTTGTCCATTCAGCAATACCATAGTAGTAGCTAATGCTGTTAAAAGGCTAACATTCAATTCAATTCAGTTTTATTTATATAGCGCCATATCATAACAAAGTTATCTCAGGGCACTTTTTCATATAGAGCAGGTCTAGACCGACTCTTTATATTTACGGAGACCCAACAGTTCCCACCATGAGCAGCACTAGGAGACAGTGGCAAGGAAAAACTAAATTTTAACAGGTAGAAACCTCGAGTAGAACCAGGCTCTGGGTGGGCGGTCATCTGCCTCGACCGGTTGGGTTGAAGGGGGAGGGGGGGGCGGGAGAGAGAGAGCAGGAGGAAGGAGAACATACAGCAGCACAATACATGCTTCCAAATAATTGGCTACTTGCACATCCAGCCGAGGCAGGGAAATATTAGCATCCCATTGGAGTTGTATTTCTGTCCACTTTATTAAAGTCCAATATTCACCTTTTAGCTGCTAAATGTTCAACTTATAATGTTGACTAGCTATTCATGCTAACTTTTATGTTTTCTGTTTGGTTCTGGGCAGATTGCGTAAACTTGGCTTTAACCTTGTTTGCTGGAAATGGTTGCCTATGGTTTTATATGGGGAGTTGGTGAGAGCCATGAGTCTCAACCATATGGTCCATGTGCAGCTAAAAAAGGCTAAAAGCTGCATAGATCTGCAGAATTAGGTGTTAACTCTTCAGCACACTCATTTGGTTTCATATTTATACATTTTACGTGTGAAAGTTAATTCTTGGAAATGGTCAAGGTCCACTTAGTAGCCTTTTCTAGAGCCTTCAACCACATCTCACAGCCTTCCTCAGTGGGTGAATTTTGCTTAGTATAAGTTAATGAGTATCACTTTGCTCATGGGCTTATCAAGACCATGGGGTGCTTTTGAAAGCTCCAGTTTGCTTGTAAGCTTGTAAGTGGACCTTGAGCCAAGATTTTTTTTTATCAGAATTATAGATATTGATTGATAATCAGTTGTAACAGTGGCAGAATAGTGATTTGTAAAATGACTCTCTGGGTTCTTGTTCTCCTGCAGCTGGATGGAGGAGTCATCAGACTGAGCATGGAGGAGATCAAGAGAGTTTACCCCAACATCAGATCTTTGGTGGGCAAATCTGTGTATGTCAAGGCCTCTGTGCTCACCAAGTCAGGTAAGCACTTCAAGTCAGTGGGTACACAGGAAAAACAACAGACAGCCAACACTTAATTTGCCAAATGACATTTGCTGTATGCAAGGCTGCTAATATCAGGCGCCATCAAGAGTCAAAACGTGCTAGCTTCAGTGCAGCGTTCCCGTCTGGCAGCACCACAAGATATCTGATAAATATTATTAATGTTTGTTCATTAACTGGCCCCTGGCCTCCTGTCATTTTGCAGAAGTGGCCCCTGGACAAAGCAAGGCTCAGTTTCTTGTGTTTGCTTTGATCCTTGTACCACAGCCTAGTAAGACCAAACTCTGCAAAATGTCGTAATCAGGCCGCAGTTTATTTTATCTTCTGTGCAGGACAGATCGATGGTGTCATCCAAACAACACCACTTTTGAAATGTAGCCTGGGGTCAGATGAGGTCTGGACAAACTCAAGTCATCCAAAACTTTGACTCTCTGCTGTGGCTCAGCTTTTGGGAAAGCTGATACTGTCGCAAAAGACACAACAGTCCTTTTAATTTTCTGCATTAGATAACTGACAGCTCTAGCAATTCCAAAACTTGGACAAAGATGAAAGTCTCCAGATTTAATCACTGGTACAAAGAACTAGAAAGTATTTAAAGTTCTTATTTTGACCCTATAAATCTGCAATTTCCCTTCAGGAACTGTAAAATCCATTACAAATGTTTGTAGAGTGACATGGTTTAAGAAAGTCAAAATATCAGAGAGAACCTTTGAGTGTAGTTTTATGAAATTGTTCAGGTTTGTGGCTCAATCAATCAATCAATCAAATTTTATTTGTATAGCACATACAGGTTAGTGCAGTTCAAAGTGCTTCACAGATGATAAGATAATAAGACAGAACAAGTGGAGACCGTAAAAAATCAACAACTAAAAACAATTTTAGAATTTAAGACCAAATCACACAAGAAAATAAAAATGATGAAAATGTAATAAAATAGATTTAAAAGCTATACTAATAAAAACAAAAATAAAATTAAAAAAAAAGAAAATAATTAGAGTTAAATAAAAACTAGACTAAAAACTAGATAAAATAGATTAAAAAGATAAAAACAAAACAAAGGGATAAAATTGATATATATTGAAATAAATGAATAAATACATTTATTAATTAATACAAATAATATATATATGATAATATGAATAATAATAAAATAAAAAAGAATAGGATTTTACCACATAAAAACATTAAAGTAGTTGAATAAAATTATTATTGGTTGTTATTTACTGCTGTTTGACCCTGGTTGTTCTCCTGTACAGGAAGTGATCTGGTTGAAGCAGAGAAGACTGGCATTCAAATTGTGGAGTCTCCTTATGTGGTATCCTTCAAAGACATACCAAAGTACTTCAAACCAGGCCTGCCCTTCGACTTTACAGTAAGCACCATCCTGCGTTTACGATCTGTCTACTGAAAACCCGGATGTCTCCTTCAGCTCAAACACTGTGAGTGAAAACCTGCAAAGTGTGTAAAATAAGATCACAGAGAGAGATTTTCCCCATCCTGTCCAGATCCAGGTGAGCCACCATGACGGTCCCCCGCCCCGTAACGTCCTGGTCAAGTTGAACCTGCTGGACACGCCCCTGGTCGTCTTCTCCGGCACCGCCAGAGCCTCCATCAACATGCCCAGCGATCAACGCCCACAAACCATCATTGTTAGTATGACTACTCAGAGCTTCTACCCACCTGCAGCAGTTTTTATTATCATTTTATCACAGCCAAAACGCTGTAGCACAGTTCTAAACCTCTAACCACTCATGCTTCATCATGTCTTTGTAGAATCTTGGTTGCTATGACTGCTATATCGAAAGATAAAAACAGACAATGACAAAGACTTTTACCCTGATATCCCACATTGTATTGCAATGTCACAAATATATTTTGTATATGCTTGTTGTAGCAAAACATTTAAGCCTTATTATGCTTGTATTGAGTTAAATATCCAAACCCAAGATGCCATTATATTCAAGGCTGCACCATTACACCAAATAGAAATATTCTAGTGTTGTGCATCATTTTAGAGACATTTCCCTGAAGTTCAGCGTTTCATATTTGGTATCCTTGGAAACTTTGGGATCTAATCTAATATTTCTTTATGATATATTGAACAATGCGTTGCTGTAAAGCTGAAACGATTAGTAGATGTATTAGTTGATCAACAGAAACTTAGCCAGGAACAGCTCTTCTCAATAATCGATTAATTTTTCAAAACATTTTCAAGCAGGTTCGAGGGTCTCAAGATCGATGTGATGTTAAGATTTTTCTGTGCTTTATAGTGGTAAATTTACTTTGGGTTTTTCCACAGTTTTTGGGCAAAACAAGCTATTTGAAGACATCACCTTGTGATGGAGATGGATATTATGCATTTATAATACAGGGTTCGTACAAAGTCTTGAACATTTGGAAATGCTTAATTTTAACGGTTATGTTTTCAAGGTTAGGAAAATGCTTGAATTCAAATATAAAAAAAAAGCTTGATTTTCAACATAACCTAAAAGGAAAGTTCTTTTCTTGTGCTCCCTCGTTATTCATGGCTAGATAAGTCCTCTGTTGATCCCTTCCTCTGGATATTAGGAAGTATTAAGTAATCACGATCAATACATACAATCAAAATTAATAGGTGGTTTTAAAAGCCATTATTATGTTATAGGTAATTATAGACATCCCTGTCATAGACCCCTCATATGCATAATAGCTATTTTGTGATCTGGGGCATTGAAATCTTTCTCTCTGAGATTTCTTTTCTTGATTTTCATGTGTTTGTATTGTTGCTTTCTGGGCTTAATGTCAAAACAATCCAATTCAAAGAACTTTATGAATCCCACTAGGGGCAATTTGTTTGGAGCAGCTTGTTGTACACGAAACACAGTAACATCCAAACATGTCTTTATGTTATCTACCCATGTGGCTGGTGGACAACAGGACATCTATCTTTTGGAAAGACAAAACTGCCTCAAACCTTCATTTGTTTTTTATTTTGTCTGTTTCCCAGGCTGAGACTGCACAGGCTGACCTGACACCAGAGCAGCAGGCCAGACACCAGGTCACTGTCCAGCCGTACGTCACCTTTGACCAGCAACAGCGGAACTACCTGTACATCTCCACAGGGACCAACACGGTGTCTGTAGGAGACAGACTGTCCCTGAAGCTGAGCTTCTTTACTGCAGACCAGACACACAGAGAATTCATTAAACACATCACCTACCTGGTGAGACAAGAGCATCACATTTCCAGCACAGTACATTTTCAGTACACTTGGAAGTTAGAAAGTAGAAAGCAAAAGTAGAAGAATCAGCAAGCAACACAAAAAAAGAAAAAAACAGACATAAACAAAAAAGATGTATTGATCATGACTTTCTCCCCAAAACTCTCTCAGGTGCTGAATAAAGGCAAAATCATTGTTGCTGAGCGCGTGGATGTGACCGGTCAGCTAGTCACCAGCGTTGACCTGACGATCACCCCGGAGATGATGCCGTCGTTCCGCTTTGTGGCGTTCTACAGTATTCCCTGGGCGGGGCGCGAGGAGGTGGTGCCGGACTCCATCTGGGTGGATGTTGCAGATTCCTGTGTTGGAGGGGTGAGTGATCAGCTTGGTCTCAAGGGTCACAAGAGTAGCTTACAGAGTGTTCTAATGTTAGGCATCGACTTTGGCTCTGTTCATACTGCGAGGCTTGAAGCATAAAGGATAAGGCCATGAAAGACCAAAACGACAATGAATCAACCCTACTAACAAGTATTGTGTGTGTATCCAAAGCCTGATATATCTTCTTCCTCCGTGCCATAGAGCTCCACTGTCGTCCTATTAAACCACATCAGTGAGCCTCACTGTTGTTCCTTCATCACCATGAACACACACACTGTAGTTTATTTAGAATCAATCCCACATACAGTACACCGTCCTGCTGCCCCAAATACTCACTAGAGCACCAAATGTGTATTAATCTGTCACAGAAAGTAGTCCCCAACAAATGCGCTATTCCCTCCTGTTTGAGTAAAGTTTGGTAAAAACTGCAGTGCCCAGCTGTTTTAGGAAATTACTGATCCTTTTAAAAAAATGAAACTATACAATTGTGATCTGTTTTAAAGATTTATGTCGTCAGTAGGAACCAGTGGGTTTGGGGCTTAGAGCAACAGACGGGAAGTCAGAAAGTATTGAGAGATGGACTAACACATTGTTGGTTCTGGTCTTTTTGTTGTGACCAGAACCAGAACTTTTTGTAGTTGTTGTAAATTCTGATTTACTCCTCTAATCCAATTTTATTTTGTCTGACTGTGTGCATCATTATTTTGAATGTGGCCAATACTGCTCTGAAACAAGACACCCTCACAAACCAACCAGTAAATTACTATTTGTTCTGTTCTTCAGTCTTTTGTTCATCGTTGTGTCGATGCATTTCTATTCATCATCTCTTACAGCTGACAGTCGGGCCAGTGGACGGCAAACATCAAGACTACGAGCCCGGGAAGGGTTTCAGTTTTCAGGTCAAAGGTGACCCGGGGGCAAAGGTCAGCCTGGTGGCTGTGGACAACGCCGTGTATCTGCTCAGCAAGGACAGACTTACACAGAGGAAGGTGTGTGTGTTTGTGTGTGTATTTGAGGGTGGGAGTGTGTTGGTGTAACAATTATTATAATCACATCTAAAAGAGAACTGGTGCTGGACAAAGCAAGAGTTATTCATGATAAAATGTAGAATCTGAACAGTGTTTTATGCTTGCATTATAACTTTTATTATATATTAATGCTGAATAGCTTATAATAATAACTTGATTTATATAGCATCTTTAAAAGTTAAAAGAGTTTACAAAGTGCTTTGACAGACAAAGCAAAGGCAGGATAAAAATGAATGATAGATAAATACAAATTAAAAGAATAAAAACAGTAAAAGCAATGAAAAGACACCATCACATAAAAGCAGGTCTATAAAAATGGCTTTTTAAGAAGAGATTTAAAAGAAGCTACTGATTATAGTAACACAATGAAATATTGCAGCAGCAACAGATAGTTAAAGATGTGATTCGTTTAGCACCTTGTGACACATTTTGTAGACAGAGCAGATGACATTGTGTAAATAATCATCTTAGCTACTCAATTTGTTTTTGCCAGAGGTAATGCCTTCTTTGCAAATATGTATAATAATTATAAAAGCTAGTTTTTAGGTGACATAATGGAAGTCAACAGAGTTTTTGTTTCGTACCAACAAGTATCATTAGCGGTTTTGTTCTGCTTAAACCTCATGTCACCTTGTCCTCATTGTCCCTCAGATTTGGGACGTGGTGGAGCACGGAGACATCGGCTGCACCCGAGGGGGAGGCAGAGATGCCACGGCGGTGTTCTCAGATGCAGGACTGCTCTACGACTCCAGCACCGGGTTCAAAACCCAAACCAGACAAGGTACCTTCAAGCACGGAGAAGCTGCCTGCTCTGGCCTTGTGTTTGGTGAATCGGAGCTTCTATGATATTGATGGGAGAAAAAAAAAACGTGTAAGCGATAGGTTGAGCTGACATTGCTTTGCGTATTATCCACATGCTGCCTTTAACTAGTGAAGACAGTCACCCACTTGTTCTGGCTTCTCCCCTGAGGCTGTTGAGCAAAATACTGTGACGAGTTCACAGGATTACTTCATCTGCTGTGATTTTAACAAGCTCTAGCAGATGTGCTTCATCTTGTATAAGTCATTGTGGTAGTTTTTAATTGAGTAATTTATTCATTAGATGCAAGAAAGTCTTGCAGTTGAATGGTTGAGGAGACGTAGGACAGGTGCAAAGTCTGCCTTAAAAGTATGGACAGGTAATGAGCTGGATAAAACAGTGTTTATTACAAGCTGTGACATCTTTTCTTAAATATATAAATAGCATTGATAGGGAGAGTGTGTGTGTGTGTGTGTTCCAGTTACTGTTATACATAGTTATACAAATATAGAAAACAATACAAAAAACTATCATGAATTGTAAAATTCGCAAAGTAGTTGCTGTAAAAAGTAGCTGTGTCTGCTGTTTGAGTCCGTCTTTCACTTTATAGCAGCTGAAGGCCATGTTTGCACTGTGTGTTTGCTGAGTTACTAAAGGTGGATTTCTCGTAAAGTCTCTAAATAAGTCGATCTGTGTCCGATACTATATATTACAGTGCTGTGTATTAAGCTTGTGCTGAAACCTAAGTTGTCACGGGTGGTATACATTGCTAAAGAGTCATTTCTGGCACTGAGCTGTCACATAAAATCCAAAGCAACTTACAATAAGATTCACAACTGATTCACCCTTCAAGCAACCAATAATGAAGAGTGCAAGACCCAAAGCCACTGAGGCAAACACTTAACTCATACTGTAGGCTGATATAGTGCCAATATTTTTGGATTGATAGCTTGCTTTTGATAGCAGTTATCCTGTGCCTGTATTAAATATCTCGACTATATACAAACCAAAGGGAGGAGACTCTGAAACAACATTTGAACCGTCATGGGACAATAAAACTCTCCACTAAAACTCCAAATACTTGTGTGAAAAAAAACTGCTATTAGTACTACTTCTTCTACTGCAAATGAAAATAATCATTAGTAGACAATACAGCTTTTGATTGGCAATCAGTCTCATAGTTAGGCAGTGTAATATGGATCAATCCTGTAATAAATCATATAAAAAATGTAAAAAAATAAAAAATAAAAATAACAACTGCATCTTATCCATTATATCCCTGAGATCTATCAGAGTGGTAACACTGATTACCCTAAATCTTTTTTTAATAACTGGTCCCTGTTGGTCAGATATTACACAAAGGCATTACTGGTGACTAACATTTCACCAGTAATGCCTTTGTGTAATATCTTTGTACATGATGGAGACGCGCAGACAAACAATGAATAAAGATGTGTTTATCCTCTCCTCTCCTCAGCCCTGAAGTGTCCAGGCAGTGCCAGAAGGAGGCGCTCTGCTGAAATGCTGCAGCGTAAAGCCCAGCTGGGTGAGTGTCACCACAATAAGCTGACATTGTAAAATAATGAAGTTCTTATTGCTAATGTGTTAGCAAACAGTTGCCTTTTTACACATCCAGCAGACACAGAGCAACATTATCATCCCATTGGAGTTTCCGTCTAGGACAAAACCTGTCTCTTTAGCTGCTAAATATTCCACCTTCTTCACCAGCTAGGTAGTCGGTACTGTGGTGGACAGTCACAACAAACAGATCTTGTTTTACTGAAAACAGCTGCCTGCTGCTGCTAGAAATGAGAGTGCTGAGACTGAATCATACAATAACGTGCTATTAAAACAACTACCCACAAGAGGCCAGAAAGCTGCATAAAACTGGCCAGTTTGCTGATAATTCTGTGTGTTCTACACTACCAGCAACCCATTTCACGTTACACATTGTCATTTCATTAATTGTTGAAATAAAAAATAATTATTACTGTATTGCAAGTACTGATGGCTCTCTGCTGGTTCCCTCTCTTTCTTATCCCTTCTGCTTCCAGAGAGTCATTACAGGGAGACGCTGCAGCGTCGCTGCTGTAAGGACGGCCTTAGGGAGATCCCTATGCCATACTCCTGCACACGGCGCTCCCTCTACATCACAGAGGGCTGGGAGTGCATGCGGGCCTTCCGCTACTGCTGCGCCACTTACAGGAACCAAGTGTTTGACACCAGGATTCCCACCACCCCACCACCCATGACCACAGCTCCCCCTACCACCACCCCTCCACCCAGGCCCACTTTTCAAGATGCTTTTGATTCAATGGACATAGTTCCTTTCATGAGCATACCCTCCTACACAGACAGATTTGGTAATTACTGTTTCTCAACCTAATCTTTCTGTTTGATTTTTAGTAAGCAGGATATCTTGAGACTTTTTAACACGTTGCTTTGAAATTTAGTGGTTTAATGTTCAACCTGTTCATAATCTGTTAGCATGCTAACATTTGCTAATTGTCACTAAACATAGAGTACAGCTGAGACTGGTGGGAATGTCATTGTCAAATTAAAAACTGAATCTGATGATGGCGCTAGATGAAAAGTCAGGGGATAATCAATTCATCCTGTGGGGTACATGAATGTCTGCTACACCTTGTCAACTGGCTGGTGGTGCTAGAGGAAAAAGTGGTGGAATGACCAACCGATATTTCCATCCTGAGAGCCACGTCGCTAGTGTGGCTACAAATCTGAATCATTCCATCCACCTAGTTTATTAACCTATTAGGTACCCTGCATAGTTTTTAACCTCTAATAGCACTGTGGAGCTGTTGTTGAGTGAGTCGCCGCGCACATATATACGCACATTCTGCGATTCTCATTCCTACCAATGGTTTCACACTTTTCCACTGATTTACAGATGGCGGTAAGGCGCCAAGAAATGCAGCTATGCATGAGCAAAGACATGGAAGAACACTGCAAGCTAGTAAACATGGATGTAAAATAATTATTATGAGGAAGGAAACGCATTCAACACACACACACACACACACACACACACAACACACACACACACACAACACACACACAATGTGTTTTGGTGAGAAACACTGAAAACATAACTTTTGTTTGTTTACAGTTTGTCTGTGGTTTGTCTGTGTGGTTGCAGACATATTAAAAGCTTCTAGACTGATATGTTAGAGATAAGAGGTCAAAACCCACTAATCATATATAAATGAGTTCACAGATTGGGGACGTCCTGGACGGGGTAGATGGTCTTTAGTGGAAGGACAGCCTGGACCACTTGGACAGCCTGAACCTGAACTGCACATGCGCCTTCATACATATGTAAACAAAAGGGTGGAAGAAGAAATGTATTTTGCAATGGCGGGGAAGGAAGAGGAGGAGGAGGAAGAGTGGGAGTACCAGGATGAGACTAAAGTATATCTGCGATCCAAGTTCTACGAGTCTTGGCTGTGGATGGATGTTAACCTGCCCAGCCAGGCAGACGGCAATGGGTGAGTGAAAGATTATAGTAGCGGTTACATCAGAGGCAGAAAATTGTCATCAGTTTACTTAAACATCATCTGGTGGAACAGCGACACTCTTTTCATTTGAATTATATTAGTACATTTTGTTAATCCCTGTAATGCAGTAAGGTTGCTGCAGGAGCACAAAATAAGGCCACATAGAGTGCAAGTGAACCCCCACCCCCATTACTTTATGACATGAGTGGTCTGAACATTCTTCTAACTTTCCAAAACTGCCAGTCCTGACAAGCGCGTCCACTTAACTCAGCAATAGGCCAAGAGTGTGGAGATAAGAAAGTAAGCAGGGTTTAAACTTCCCTCTCAAGCTCTCTTTTAATCATTTTTCACACAATGACTTCGGTCACTTCACCTATGTACAACTGAGTCTAACACCTTTCAGTGAAGACTGTTCCAGACGGTTCACACTTATCCCCATATTTAAACAACTCGTATCTTGCCCCTCTCCATGACGCCTGCTTTTCACGCCGCCTTTTGAGTGTGGCCGTTCTTTGCAAATGTTTTATGAGGAAGGAAATGCATTCAACGCGTTTGTTAGACCTCAATGATACACACAGTGTGTTTTGCTGAGAAAGAGAGTAGTGGGCATTCAAACTTGAAAAAAAAAGAAGACAGAAATTTTAGGGCATTGTAGAGTCAAAGTAAATCCTAGGGTAGCGCACCACAAAAATGCAAGTACTCCACATGGAAATACGTTTTTTACTCTCCGAAGTGGAGGCATTAAGAATATGTTTTCACTTACATTTACAGTCGGTCTAAATTATCACAATGTGAAGCCATAGAACAGTGTTTCTCTAGATGGCTGTTACATTTAGATGAAAATACATCACAATAAAGATACACTAAAATTGAACTGTGGTTATTTAAACACAGCAGTCCAGGATGCTGGTTGGAGAATTTGATTTCAGTTGGCCAAAAATGTCTAGTGATGCCATGACAGCCTGTGTGTGTAACAATAAATGCAACATTTGGTCACAGTTACACCATCTAAGCGTAACTTCAGATGGAACAGCATCAGCTTAAATGTGTATGTCATAGAGCCGCAGAGTTGTGCCTGTTAATATGGACCAGCAACTGGGTCCCCAAAAGTCTCGTCCAAATCCAGCCAGTGAAATTTGACGTATCCTGCCTGTCGGATAAAAAGATGGATCAGCGACGATCCATAGCCTCTCACTCTGTTTCATGATGTGAGACAAAACACGTGGCACTGTGAATTCCCTGAGTTGCATCATGTTTAGTTTGATCAGAGATAACAGCTGAATAAACAGCTCAGAATCAACAGTACTGACTCTGTTTCCCAGAGTTTAACAAACATGCATTGATCTTTGCTACTGTCTTGTACATCAGTGTGTGTGTGTGCGCACGTACACCTGTATGTGTGCCATGTCCTTGTTTGCATTGTGAAATGCATCTGTCAACATAAACTGCAAAGTGGCTGTTTATCACCAAGTTAACATTGTACAAGTTACCTGCTGAAACTGTCGAATTATGCAAAAAAGAAAAAGAAGAAAATGTAGAGTAACGTTTTTAATTATTCTGTCTCATTCCTTTCTTTGCTTTCATACAGTGAAATTTAAAAAGACATTTAAAAAGGAGCTGTGGTTTTGACCTTGGACCTCCTTTTCTGGTGATAACACAGACATGAATCTGATCAACAGGTTCGCGTCTAAGACGGTCAGCAATCCCTTACCTGACAGCATCACCGAGTGGGGAGTTATGGCCATCAGTGCATCACCTCATACAGGTAGGAGGAGGAGGAGGAGGAGGAGGAGGAGGACTAGGTGATAGTCACGGTGCATAATCACATTGTGGCTCTCAGTTTATGCAACATTTCACGGCACCTGCCACAGACCGGCTTGTGATGACAACTCTGGCTTTTGAGCTATCAGACAAACAGGCGAACTTGTTTGGAGAAGATAATTCTGAAAAATGGTGTTGTCACATAATTATCATTATTGGGAGTGTCCTCAATTTTATGAAACCTGGAATATGAATATGCAAGTACTTGACTTTGAGATGTCCACATTTTTTTTCTCTACCAACTTACTTAAAATGTTACAGTGCACACATGTATATAATTTCTTCACAGTAACCATCACCACCACATGCTAAATATTACTATGCAAAGTTACCGTGTTCTCAGCGAATCTTGGCAATGTCAGAGGCTCAAGCTTAAAGTTATTTTGGTTTTGATATTGTCTTTTAAAATTTTTCATCAGCTTGATGAGTTAAAAAGTCCATAAAGTCCAACATTGTTGATTCAAACCAAAAATGCCTAACTATTTTAAAAACTTTAAAAAGTTATTTCTGTAGACTTTCAAATAAGAGCTGATACTAGGATATCTCCTTGAATCTGTTTCCCACCAAGCTTGTTGACTTTCCATTTCTCAGTCGCTCTGCTCTATGGGAAATAAATAAACTTTCAGTGGCTTAATAATTGTGTTGCTTAAAGTGTAAAAGCACAGCATACCTAATTCTTAATGCTATAGTTTACCGGGAAAGCAAAGGCTGACCAAACCCACTTTGAAAAAACATGCAGAGTCTCAAGGTTCAAATCTCTAAACTCAAAGGATAATGGAATTACTACAAATACACATTCATACATGTGCAGAAGACCCATCAGCAATGTGCCTCTGAATGTCTGTAGGTTTCTGTGTTGCCGAGCCCTACAACGTCAGAGCATGGAAGCGTTTTTTTGTGGACCTGAAGCTGCCGTATTCAGTGGCGAGGAACGAACAGGTCGAGATTAAAGCCGTGATCCATAACTACGGCTATGACGACATGCATGTAAGAAGATCACCTCAAAACTACACAGCACAGCCACTTCCTTCTTATTCAGCTGGGTAATTTAGTAAAGAATGCATTTTCTACAATAGGAGTAGCCTGATACATAAAACTAAAACAATCTTAAGTTATAACAAGACTAAGAGTCTACAGCCATGCTAGAAGCTCTGTGAGGCTGTACTTTGGCACAGTAGTGCTTTAAGCTAAATGCTAATGTCAGCATGCTAACATGCTCACAATGATAATGCTAACATGCTGATGTTTAGCAGGTATAATGCAAGTATAATGATCACAATCTTAGTTTAGCCTGTTAGCATGCTAACATTTGCTAATTAGCACTAAACAGAAAATACAGCTGAAGCTGATGGGAATGTCATTAGTTTTGCAGGTATTTGGTCATAGACTAAAATATTGGACAAACTGAAATTTTGACCAAATATTGGCACTAGATGAAAAGTTAAAGGATCACCAAAGTAATTATAATTCATGCTGTGGGGAACATGAACGAGTGTACCAAATCTTATGGCAATCCATCCAATAGCTGTTGACATTTCGCTTACTGTAGAACCACAAATGTAAATCTCATGGTGGCGCCAGATGAAAAGTAAGGGGATCACCAAAGTCTGTAGGATTTATCCTCTGGGCACCATGAATGTCTCTACAAAATGTTATGGCAGTCCATCTAATAGTTGTTGAGATATTTTAGTCTTGACCAAAGGACCGACAGGCCGACCAACATTGGCATAAAGATCAGATGCAGGGTCTACTCTGTTTCCACTCAAAGTCAATTGAATAAAATATGATGAATGATATAAATCTTCCACATTTGTGATTGTGCTGTGACTGGTTCCTGTTCAGGTGAGGGTGGTGCTGATGAAGACAAAAGACATGTGCAGCATTGCTTTCAAGGACAGACACACACAGGAAGTGACGGTGCCGGCCGGCTCCTCTGTTGTGGTGCCCTACACCATCGTACCGCTGGTGGTGGGGAAACTTCCTCTGGAGGTGATGGTGCTCGGCAGAGACATGACAGGAGGAGACCGCATCCAGAAAAATCTAAGGGTGGTGGTGAGTCACTCCTGATGATGAAGATGTTATGGCAGTATAATGTGGAAACGTTCATATTCTGGATTCTAAAAAAGCGAATTTCTGTCCTCGAATGTCACAATAATTGTATTTCTATGGTACATGGAAATGAACTAAAGTCAAATTAAAGGTTGAAAATATAATATGTATTAAGAAGGTACAAACTAACTTGAATAAAGACCTGCTTTTATAATAACTCCTTTGTTAACCCGAACAGCTGGATGGAGTTCAGAAGACTGAAGTTTGGAGTGCGGTGCTGAACCCGTCTGCTGAGGGAGGTGAGAAGATGGCAGAGATGCACGATTTCCTATTACCTCCTTCCAACCGCATGTTAATATGTCACATATTTATTTATTTCATTTTTACGTCCTATCCTCGGCTCAGAATGAGTTGACTGAGCCTCTAATTCTGGTGTTCTGTTGTGGACACAGCCAGTGACAAATCAAAACTTATTTCTCTCTTTTTTATTTATTGCCTTTTTTTTACCAGCAGTGTGCGTGGTGGAGTTTAATATCTATTTTTTGTGTGTGTGAGCACATTTTTATGTCTTCTCACAGTCCTGAAGACTCAAGGACCTATTTTGACCTGAAATAGAAATTTCTTGTTTACTTTAATTTGGTGTCTGACTTGCTACAAGCTTTGGGTTTGTGCAAAGTGTTGATTGGCCCATAAGGATCCTATTTTTGAATGTTCCAGTTTTGAGACAATCTCATTTTTAATCAGAGGTTTTTTGTATTGGTTCACAGTTCAGTAAGATTACAGACACAGCAGGCATTAAACAAATTGGAGACAGCACATCAGTGATTACCACTTTGGTTTAGCTGCTGTTGGGTCTGCACAGGTTTGGCTATATGTTTTTTTTTTTTTGCAGAAATGGATCCTCGTTTGAGTTAGATAGTCATGAAGTTTAACTTTATGGCTCTGTTTCCACTCACTACAGGAACGCAGACGGTTCGTGTGGGCAAGATCGAACTGGAGTCAGTTGTGCCGAACTCTGTACCAGAGACATTCATCAATGTCAGAGGTCAGTCACTGACAGAGCAGTGATAAGGGTTAAAATAAACTTAGGAGAATGGACTGATTCCTGATTCCTGCTCTCCCCTCCAGGCAATGTGTTGGCGGACAGCATTGATAACTCCATCAATGAGGACTCTCTGGCCTCTCTGATCCGGATGCCCGGCGGCTGTGTGGAGCAGAACCTGGCCTCCATGACTCTGCCGCTCATCGCCACCCTTTACCTGGAGCGAACCAACGGCTGGGAGAGTGTAGGGGTGGAACGCAAGGCTGAGGCTCTCCGATTCATCAGGAGAGGTGAGACAGAAGGAAAAAAACGCATGGATAAATGGATGGATGGAAAAAGGATATCCAAAAAAGTAAAGAAAAGCAGTAAAATGGCCATTTAAATGATGGGTGGATGGATGGATGATTGGATACACTGATGGTTGGATGGATGCATAGATGGCTAAATGGCTATTTGGATACATGAATCAATGGATGAGTGGATGGATAGAGACAGCATAGATACATGGCTGTATGGGTGAATGGATGATAATCAGGATGGTTGATGGATGCACTGCAGCCTTGGTGGACAGCTAGATGGATGAAGGATGGGTGGAACAAGCTTCGTCTTCATTATGAGTTTCACTATGATGTAATTCCATGTTGTTTTGTGTTTTCAGGCTATGAGAACCAGCTGGCATACAGAAAAAGTGATGGCTCTTACCCCCCCTACAGGAAGGAAGGCGCAAGTACATGGTACTGTCTAAAATTTACATTTTACATATTTTATTTAATCTCTAAAACCGATGAGCTGATTTCAAAGAAAATCTGGTAGGATTTCTTTTTATATTTTTTTTTTTGAGATTTGGGAATTTCAAATAATGTGGATTTTCACACGACTTCTCTACAAAAACCAACATGCATGATATTAAGATATCTGATTAAAAAAATGGGAGCCAATGTAATATTTGAGAGGTTTGTATGCATGCATTAAAACACATTTTTACACATTCTGAAATGAAATACTGGAGAAAAGCAATGAAAAAGTCAGTATGTATTGATATCAGTATGCAGTTCCTCTTTATTTAATCTGCTAGATAAGTAGTGTAATTTAGATCACGTGTGTGTAAAAGTGACCAAATGTAAGCTAATCACCTGAATCCGCCTGAATGTCAGGATCACGGCGTACGTGGTGAAAGTTTTCTCCATGGCTTACTCCATCGTTGGCATCAACGAGCAGCAAGTATGTGACCCTCTGCTCTACCTGGTGAAGAACAAACACCGGATTCAAGGGAACTTCGTAGAGGACAACCCAGTTTACACCACTACCATGACTGTGAGACACACACACACACACACACACACATTCACTTAAAACACACCATGTCACCCTGCTGATAAGTGAAGTAACCTTTTACACATTTTCTTTCCTCTTTCCTTCCACTTGGCCCATCTTTCTTGGTCCCCTTTCAATTCCCTTCTATTAATGAAGATCAGAATAATATAACAGCAGATCCATTGTTGCTTGATGGCGGGTTTGTCTTTTCTCTCTGAGGATAATTGACATCATGAAACATGAATTTTTCAAGCTCAATTTCAGTTTGACAGCAGACATCCTTTGAGCAAACTAAGAACTTAAACATAAATTGTGACTTCCTCAGAGTCAGAGAGTGAGGGCTTGTTTTTAGAGCTGCCATCTTGCATCAACAGTACACCATCACACAGAAATCAGTCCTAGAAGAGACGGTGGGCCTTTCTCAAACCACCCCCTACACCATCTCCCTACCCACTTCCACTCTGCTTGCACGTTCACGTGGAGGGTCCGCCACATTAAGTGCCATCCCAAACCATGTAGTGGAGAGTGGAAGTGGGTTATAAAACCCTCCAACAGCGAGTCTACATCGATGCTGACTTACTCACCATGTCCAACGCCATGTTGTGCTCGTCATGGAAGACGGTCGGTACAAATATAAGTTCTGTGTGACTACCCGTACAAACGTAAACTGCTCAAACTAAGACAGACATTTAATATTGTCATACAGACGTTAACAACTTATATTGTATTTAGGATCAAATACGTCCTTCTCTAGTCTAGGAAAACGGTAGACGTGTTCATTTGATTGTAAAGTGTTGTATATTTACAGGGACCGTTGCAAAAACCAAGCAGCTCACGAACATCAGAGTGAACAGATCATGGCAGCAGTTGCTGCTTCCAAAAGATGCTGATAGGAAACCATGGTTACAAAATGTTACAACAGTTCCTGTTTCCGCCGTAGAGAGGGAAGTTCATCCCAAAGCTTGCCACTATGTATTTATATGCTACACCTTAATGAAGCGTGCTTCAAATTTCTCATTCTGCCTCAATAGACCAGAATGCAGTGCAGCCACATGACCAGTGTTTTGAGTTAATTTTTGAAAGGCATTTTGGGAAACTTAGAAAATAAAAAAATAAAAAGATTAAACAACTGATATACAGAAATTGGAATGAACTGGCACTGTGTATCCAAAAGTGTTCAAGATTTCAATAAAAACCTCTTTCCTTGCGTGTGTGTGTGTCTCCAGGGTGGTCTCCATGGTGACGACCCTGGGACAACCCTGACGGCCTTCGTCCTCATAGCGCTCGCTGAGGCCAAGCAGGCAGGGATCCGCTGCAATGATCAAAGTGTGGATGTAGAGGTAATTCATGCAAAAGTTGATTGGATCAAGCAGTTAGATTCCATCTTTAGTTAACTGTTGTTTGTTGCCTGTAAAGCACTTTTTTACCTCACTGTTATTATGATCGGTGGTATTATCTGTAGTTGTACTTAAAACTATTGTCTACCGTATCTGTCTGCTGTAGTCAGCTACCGAGAAGACAGCTATATTCCTGGAGAGAGCGCTGCAGAAGACAGGGAGGAGACCGTACACTGTGGCTATTGCCTCCTATGCGCTGGCCCTGCTGGGGAAGACTGAGCGCTTCAACCCGACCCAAGCTTTACTCGGTGCTGCAGCTCGAGGTATCCCGTGTACTCTGCCCCTGTTTCATTTGTACAGTACAGGGAATCTTACCTGCAAAGAAATCAAGTTACTCACTGTCCCTTTAAAAAAACACTCCAATCAATTCATTTTATTTATTTTTTGTCTTGTTATTAACAAAAGAAAATTCTGTTAAAGCTGACATATCAGCGTGTCTATTTTCCATTCCTACTTTACTGTAATCCCACTTTCTCTCTAGTGTCCACCTCCTGCAGTTAGTGCGCAGTTCAGGCACGAAGTAGATGCTCTTATTCAGAGTGAGGAGAGGAAATGCAACGGTTAAGCAAACATGCAGCATGTAGCCATCTCCAATCTCCAAATTATGTTGTTAGACTTAAATTAGCTGCAGTGTTCATTTTGATTGTTTTTTTGATTTGTGCGAGCTTAAGTTAAAGAATGATAGTATGTTGCTCTTATCATTAACTTACACTGAGCTCTCCCTCTTTCTCCCTCTCTCTCTTCCAGGTGGCAGCCACTGGCCCGACAGTCAGAACACCTTGTTCACCTTGGAGGCGACCGGCTACGCCCTGCTGGCTCTGATCAAGTTGGGACACATAGAGGAAGCTGCTGCGCCATTTAAATGGCTGAACAGCCAGCGGAGGATGGGAGGAGCCTTCGGCTCCACTCAGGTAACGGCAGGGCGGGTCCGGTAGCTGAGCTGGAATCTGCCAAACCAACAATTTCTTATTATCTTTTTCAAGTTCATCCACCTGCTCCAGGCTCTGATTAGTGGGTACTGCCTTATGTTGACTACACAGTTGACAGTTCTGTTACCAGGGCCGTTTCTTGCTATATGCAAACTATGCAGTTTTATAGGTGCCCCCGAAACCACCAGGGAAATTGACTGGTCTCTCTTGGTACCCAAGCCCCCATGTGTTGAGTGAAAGCAGGGCCCCCAACAACATTTTGCATAGGGCCCCTAAAAAGCCCTGTCTATATATATATATATATATATATATATATATATATATATATACATACACACTCAGTCCTGCAACAAATCCTCCCTTCATGACGTTATGTTCAGTTTTTGTTGAAACTTAAAGGGGTGTTGATTCAACTGTCATTTTAGTTTGTGGTGCTGTTGAATTGTATTACATGCACATACACACATTAGATAGAAATGGGGTAGTGTTGTGACCCGGCTCTTAGGCCACAACAAACAGGAGACACTCCATGATAAAGTTTAACAAAAAGATATTTTAGTAACCCAAATTATACAAAATTAAGTGCCATGGATGGGTGTGTGTGGGTGTAAAAGGAGGTATAAGAATAAACTTAAGACATCAGACGAAACCAAACAAACGGGCACCTGTAGGGAGATGGGAAAAGAGCTGCAGCAGCAGGAAGGCAGACAGAGACGAGAGACTAGAGAGCTGCACTGCGGCCAGGCTTAACTAACACCGCGGCGCTCAGGTGTTCCAGGTTACATGAGCAATCCACCTGCCAAGTGAGCAGAGAGACAGGCGGTCACCCCAGTGGACAAAATAAAAGAAACACCTGTCAGTATACCACTTTTGGACCTTTCAACTGCATCTCACAAGTTTAGCACTGACTTCAGTATATTTTGATGCTCTCAACCAGAACCTGTGTTCTTAACAGGATTTGGGAACTTTTTAAACAGCAAAGTATCTCACAGTAGAAACTACAATATTTCACTCCAGATAAGCCTCAAAAATTGCCATAAAGCAGTGCTGCCCATTGATTTGCAACATTGCCCCAAATGACCAAATACAGCCAGAGATATTACCTCAAATGTCTCAAATGAAATGTACTACCGTCTTAACTCTCTATTTTCCTCCCATCCCAGTCCACCATGGTGGTGCTCCAGGCGCTGTCAGAGTACCTGATTAACAAACCTCCTCCTGATGACCTCAGTCTGGATGTGGACGTCAGGATAACAGGACGCAGGGAAATCCGCTACAATTTCAACCCCAAGACCGCCTACGCTGCTCGCTCCTCCAGGGTGAGAGACATGAAACTGAATTTAACAGCCAGGCGAGTTCATCAGTAGGAGACACTGGGATTATATATATATACTGTATATATATATATATATGTATATATATATATATATATATATATATATATATTTATATATATTTATTTATTTATTTTTTTGATGTATTGTTTTCCAGATTTTTTTTTTTTTTTAACCAAAAATGTCTTCTTCTCTGGTGCTTTTGTTCCGTAGTTGCCTGCTAATCTGGATTTGGAAGTGGAAGCTCAAGGGAATGGACAGGGAATACTGGAGGTATGAACACTTATTTCACATATATTACATATAACGTATACATTATATCACATAACCAACTCTGTAAATGAAGATTGGTATCATTCAGTTAGTTTTATAGCATGGTGAAACTTGTGAAATCCATTCAAAATAGTACAACTATACAGCAGAATTTTGTTTCTAAGTGGTTTATTTTAGTCTTTAGTACAAGGCTTTTATTTGACCATAATGTTGTTTCTCTTGTGTGTCTCTCTTTTGTTTTGCGTTTGGTATCCCCCTTCCCGTTACTTGAACTTTGACTCAAGGTTGTGACCTATTACAACCAGCTGCATGAGGTGGATGAGAAAATGCCTTGCAAGCACTTTGAGCTCAACTTCACTATTGAAAAATCCAGCGGTAACTCAAGTTCTGCCACCGTCTCATATATGCATGATGTCTCGCTCTTTAGTGAACTCACTTTTAGTGCCAAAAGGGACCAAGTACTCGTCTTTTTTTAGCGAAGATGAAAATCTCCTGGATTGTTCCATTTCCTCAATTACAGTATAAAACGTGACATGATTACAACATGACAGCGTAACATAACACAGAGAAAAGTTCAAACTGATAACATTTACTTTTGTAATTTTAAACATAACACCTGCCATGATATAAACACAACATAGCAGATATCAAAGATGAACACTTGTTTAACTTGTGTAACTCTTGTTTATAATGTAAGTCACCATCAAATACCAGATCATAAAGCATAGCATTTAAAATAGTGACACAGGTAAATTTAGTAAACTAGACTTATAAAGCAGTTTTTACAACAATGGTGAAATATTTTTTAAAGAGACAAAAAACACACACATACAAAACTTGTAAAACACACACCTAACATCTTCAATGAATTTCTATAAATGATCATTAATAAAATAACATACTGTAGCATAACTAAATAAAATATGGTATATAAGCCCACAGGATAAGCACCCGACCTCTGTACCTTAAATCACACTTTGTTTCTGTGCTGTAACAGAGAAACCTCCACCAGATGTAGAACAATCCTACCAGATCACCATCAATGTGAGGTGAGCTGGTATTGTATTAAATGTATGTTCAACATTTTTAATATTTAAATTAAAACTGAAGAAGGGGAATAAAGACTACCTAATGTTCTTAGGCACAATATTGTAAGTTTCATTTCAGGTCCAATTATTATGGTAATTTAATCATGATGGCGTAACTGGTGCCGTCATTGTTTCACTCTGTTTCGTTTATTTACACAGGTACAATAAATAATTTGCAAGGGAATGTGAGGGAGAATTGCCTAAAAACCCTCAAGGGGTTTAACAAGTGGCATCTCCAGGCAGCATATTACAGGAAATAATTACAGGAATGAAGTTTACACACTTTATATGTATCTCTCTGTAGTTCTAGACAGACATAACAACAGACATAACACTTGATGATGAACTGGAGACTGGCTTTCTGTTGACATCCTGTCAGGTTTAGTACCCTCTGTCAGTGCTGGTCTCCTTTCTATCCCACAGGGCCTTAGGACCCAGAGATGTCAGGATGGTGGTTCTGGATATAAGTCTGCCCACTGGCTTCACCCCGGAAAACTCAGACCTGGAGATGGTAATCATCATGTTTACAGAGATAACAATGATCCAGTTTAAAGTTTAGCTTGCCTATGTAGAGTACATCTCTCCTCTTATTTTACATTCATAGAGAATGATTTTGAAGTGTTAACGCCACAAGAGAATAGGCTCGTTTGAGATGAAGTGTGCCTCGCTTGGAAAGTGGATGAAATCAGGTGGCAGCAGGGGGCGCTGACAAACAGCTGCAGTCAAGTCAGACAGTTTCCAGCAGCCTTCAAAGAATATACAGGAAGTCACAGAAATATACATCCATTGTTACATCCATGGCTGTAAAAACTGCGGCTGCCTTGATTTCGTAATCGTTGCCCACGTGTGCATGACGTCAGAGTGACGAGCCTAATGCTTAATAGTTTTACTGCCAATGTTTTTGGTTTTATTTTGGAAAAACACCTGAAGTGATGTAATAATTTCCCATTTTCACACCCGAGAGGAGTAAAGTAGTTGAACGCATGAAAGACCCAACCGAAATGATAATAATATGGATTCTAAGAACAATTAACTTTATCTATATAAAACCTTTTTAGCAGGTTACAAATGTTTTGGGGAAAGATGGGAAAGTCACAATTCAAGCCGTGCTGATAAGGAGAAAAATAGGCTTTTCAGCATCAGTAGTTGAAATGTTTTGTGATGCTGGTGAGTGGAACTGGGGTGTTTATGTGTCAGATAGAAATTTATTAAAAAAAAGTTTACTATATTGTAATAATGACGTGTGGCAGCTAAGATGAGAGTGCTCACTGATTCTGTATATGTGTGTCTTTGTCTAGTTGTTAAACTCAGTGGACCATTACATCAATAACTTCCAGATTGTTGATAACCTGAGTGACAGAGGCTCTCTGATCATCCACCTGTTCAAGGTAAAAAACTGTTGGGTTTACTTGTTTGCAACCAGGGGGAGTTTGCTGCTTCGTGTCACTGAAGTTCAGAGTTGTCTTTTCATGAAAAACGGGTCTCTTTAAGTTTTGCATCTATATATGTCTCTATTTCTGTGCCTTTTCCACAAAGCAGGTTTGCCAGACACAAGAACAGTTTCTATTTTTCACCTACTTGATTGTATATAATAGTCCTATGTTTATTTTTACCTCTCTTTGCTCAGCTTTGTCGTCCTTGTTTTTCGCTTTATGTCTATTTCTCTCTTCCTGTGAATTGTTCTTGGAGCTGTGTGTAAGCTGCCCAACTACACTGAGAGCAACTTCAAACCAGAGTCAAATTCCTCGTATGTGTACACATTCTGATTACTGAGTCATCAGGACAACTTTGCTTAGTAAAACCCAGAACAAGTCTTCTTATAAGAGTCAAAGATTTGAGGAGTTTCCAGGTTTTACTCCACTCTGTTACACAGATAACTCACTAAATCAGCTTCTTGGAATGGCACCCCATACATGGGAGCTCAGGCTTACTAAATTAATATTCTCACTGGCTCTGTAATGTTTCTGCTTCTCTTCTCTGTCACACTAAATGATCCTCCCCCGTCCTCCTCTCAGGTGTCTCACAAAGAGCCAGAGATCCTGATCTTCAGGCTTCAGCAGAGCTTCAAAGTTGGCCTCCTCCAGCCGTCCTCAGTTACTGTCTATGAGTATTACAACCCAGGTACGAGAACACATCCTGACCGTCACAGCTCACATCACATTACAGCAAAGCTCAATATATCACCAGCTTTTTACTGTAAAACCACCATATCCACTAATATTAATGGAACCACTTCACAAACACTTGATCCCTCTTAGGTGGTCGAGATCCACTGCAGACTGCATCAGCATGATACATACAAGAAATAGTTCACTACCAAAACATCTTAACCCTCAACCTACCAACATGTTTAACATACAAGGACTACCGACTCAAGAATAAACTACTGTAAGAAACAACCATCATAGCAAAATGTTAACTTATTTCTTCTCAAAACATTATTAGTTATGTAATTAATGTCATCTGAAAGATTATTATTTTAGGAAAGTTAGTTAATTTGCATATTGTGTAGATTGAACATCAACAGAGCACATGAGGAGATCTGTGTGCTGCATGTGTGTCTGTTTCTGTGTTTAAAATGACTGACAGAGTGCCCCTACCCCCGCCGACAGTGTGTGATAATTTAAATTAATGGACTCATGGCAAACATGCACTCAATAAATATCTAGCTCCATCTATTAAAACGTCTGCATAGGCAGAATTGGGTGCTTTTGAATGGGGTCCCCCAGGACCCAGTACATTGGTATTTTTAAAAAGCACAAACAGAAAACAATGATATAATAATAAAATAATATTTTTTGTTATATAGCGTTTTTTAAGCAAAGGCACTAAATGCTTTCCAGATTAAAGGATTTACAGAACAATAATTAAAAAATCAAATATAAGAGATGAGCTCATACAAGGCAGATATCTAATGATCTCATATAAAGTAGATACAATGCCAACAAAAGAACAAACTCTTGAATTTAAATAGATAAAAGTGCAGTACATATGGAAGTACATATAAAAATACTAAAATAAGGATGCTGAAACGAGCACAATTAAAATATGTAAAAACAATAAAGTTTAATTAAAACACCATCAAATTGTAATATAAAAAGGAAATGTGAAAGTGATGGAAAAAGAAAACATTTTAAAGTGTAGGCCATCTTATAAAAGTTAGTTTTAAGGAGGCACTTTAAAAGCCTTAACTTAAACATAAAGTCATTAGGAACAAATTGATTGACAAAGTCATGAAAAATTGGAATGATAGAATAAAGCACCCCAAAGTATGCCTCTGGGGTCTGCCGGTTAAACAAAGCCCAATCTGAGACCAAACAAATGGGCAGATTTGGTCCTTACCACACACACTGATAATGTAGAAAATGTCCTCTTTATTTCTTGTTATAGAAATATTGAAAAATAATATTGCAACTTATATGAATATGATGGTGACAGGCGTTATATCCCTGCTCTCTCTTGTTGTCACAGATCACCGCTGCAGCCGTACGTACACTCCCAGCGAGGACAAAGACGAGCTCACGCAGATCTGCAGGGACAACGTCTGTCGCTGCACGCAGGGTAAAGTGTGCACGTGTCTGCAGCAGTGCACTGATGGGACATGTTTGTATTCATGGTGTCTGTCATTTTCAGTTTCTTGTTACTTTCTGCGCGCTCACAATCTCCAGGTGACTGCTGCGTCTCCAAAACAGACAGCGAGAACTTCTCCAACAAAGAGAGAGAGACGTTTGCCTGCAAGGCGTTACACCACGGTACGATATGCTGTCACACACTCACAGCACATGCACACAGCTGAACTGTTTTTGACTTTAAAGTTGGTCACTGGGTAATTGCCAGTCAAATGCTTTTACAGTATTCCAGTATGAGTGGCCAAAAATACACCAATACATATATTTTTAAATATTTTCAATGGAAAAACTGATGCATTAAACATCTTGTTGCAAGCATCAATGGAACTACTGTTAGTGGTTTCTGTGTATCACTAGTTGGGATGTAAAAAATGCAATAAGGGGCCGCGCCATTAATATGTTGTCTTGATTTATCACAGTAACATAAATGAGGGCATAACGCAAGATAGATGATCTGCATTTCTTGGTACAATATACAGAGAAAAAGATCAATAGTGATCTTCAATATTTTGCAAAAACGACTAACAGCTCTTGAGTAATTAAAGGCTGGATGTAGCACATAAATAAGGAATCTGTACAGGAAAATATAAACTGAAAGGGTGGGAAACTGTCCAGCTACCCATTTGTGGTAATTCCTTTATTTGCTAGTAGTAGGATTAATAACTGCAGCATTTATTTTTAGGCTATGGAACCACTGCCCATTCACTACGATGCATTATTTCTTGTGTACATGTGACAATTTTGACCCCACTGTGGTGGTAGAAGAAAGGTGAGGGGCATGTCAAAACCATTAGGATTCATCCTCTCTGGACCATGAACATCACCACCACAGGCCTAATTACAAGCAGCGCAAAAATGACACCTTTTTTTTTTCTTGTGCTTCAGTTTTCCAGGTGAAGGTGCTGAGCATCAGCCAGAGTTACTACGACAAATACGAGATGGAGATCACACAAGTGATCAAGCTGGGTGAGTCAGTGCAATGGCTGTGTCTGTCTTGTGGTTATCAGCTCTTATCTGTTTTTAAATAAAGGACTGTCAGCTAATAAGAACCCAAGTTGTAGCATACTACTAAGTAAGATACTTAAGGCCTCACAATGAAGAATTTCCAAACAAACAGGATTTTACCTTCACAGTATGTTATCAAAATAACTTATCAGGTGGATCCATATTCACATGTGATGCATTTGAGGCTCTGTCATCTAGTTATGCAATCTAATGCAGCTATATGTTATCTGAATCTCTTCCTCCTACCATCCAGGTGTGGAGGCTGGAGTCGAAGTGGGCCAGAAGAGGTTTTTCATGTCTCATGGAGGCTGCAGAGATGAAATCAGCCTGAAGCAGGGCTCCCAGTACCTCATCATGGGCCCCAAGGAGGACCAGTGGAACATTGACAGTGACACCAACACGTAAGGAGAGCAAGAAAAAAAATGGGAGGTCAAGTTTACTTGCAGTAAAAAAAAAATATATGCTTAGGTAGTCAAAATTAGGGAAATGCCGAAAATGCAACTTAGAAGGGATTTTAAAAACTATATTAGTTTACTGGTGTTGTTGGAGGAAAAGAAGTCCAGGTTTGGGCCAGATTTCTAAGTCTGGACCGCTTCACCAACACTTAGTCTTCTGCTCAGCTGTTCTGTTGTTGAAGTCTCAAACAGGTTCAAAAAAGACACTGGAGATGATCAGAATTCGATGCAATAGAGTTTATTCTTTAAAAGAAATAAACCCGAGTTAGCCTCGGAGCTGAACTGAAGACAGAGTGCTTATACAAGCTATTTTATAATACAAAAAAACCCCAACCCATTCTAGGTGGAGATCAGTGGTTGATTTACCTTTTTTCTAAAGAATACCCTATCATTGCTCTGTAAATAATGGTGACATAATCCCTAAACTGGGATGGCCCGGCCCCACTGCCCAGGCCGGTTTTGGCCTGTTTTTGTTGACTCCAATTAGCTTTGGAAAGTATCCACCAAACACAGGTGTGAGCCCTTATCTGGACTTTCCCAGCTACCTTTTTAAAAACAATATGCTGCTAGCTATGCCCCCCCTACCACATGTAGCTGTAGCAGCGGCATGCAGTGAACGAGCCTACACACACACACACACACACACACACACACACACACTCACACACACACACACAGAGACCACTGCTAGCTGTACACACACACAATCCCTTCCTCCCAGCCTCTACAAGCTCCACACACACACACAAAGTAGTGAGCCTGCTGCACACACATACACACTCTCCTCTTCATGCAGGCCTCACATTTAAAATGGATACAGATGATATAAACTGAGTACATTGATTCATCATTTACTATTTTATAACAGCAAACTTTAACAAAAGGTTTTGGGAAGAAATGGGAAAAATGAAAAAGGCGCCATTCTCTCTATTACAAGTGCGTGTACCATCAAAATGATTCTGAAGCTGTTATTTTAAGGTAAAATAGCTGCACAATGTTGTTTTAAAAAGTTGTTGCTTTATTTATATTTTTCCAGTCACATGAGGAAAAAACAGAGTTTCCGACTTATAGTCAATCACAAGGTTAATAACGACAGAATCGTTAATTACACTGGTAATCTTGAAATAATTAAAATGCCCTGAAAGATGTGCCATTTTGAGTGCACAAACACAGTCTTCTGATCTATTTAAATACAACTTAAATGCCTCTCTCTCCTCCCTTTGCCGTCTGTCAGATTCATCTACATGTTAGGAAAGGACACCTGGGTGGAACGCTGGCCTTCGTCCACAGAGTGCTCCACCGATCCCAGCCTGCAAGCTAAATGCAAGAGCCTCGATGATACTGCATATGAACTGTCTGTCAACGCCTGCAGGCTGTAGAGGTGTGAGAGCAGCAACTGCACACCATTCTCCTGTGCCCCTTTGTTGCAAAGATGGCAAATAAACTGTGCACACAAAGATTCAATGATTATCTTCACCCAGCCTGTGCAATAAGGACATAAACACAAGTTATGTTTTCACTGTGTAAAAGAGAACTGAAAGTGGAGCTAGTTATAGCAACTACTACTACAACTTCTACTGTAATAATATAATAAGAATGAGGAACTAAATACCACTGGCAGCAAAAATAAAAATAAAAGCACACCACACCTCCTCAAGAGTATTTTATTTTAGCTTTTATAGAATGGTTAACAATGCAAAACAAATTTGTCAAACTGTCACAATGCCTACGGTCTAACTAACACTAACACTGTAGCAAAAGACCCCATCTTCATCATCCTCGATTCAGAGCTCATACTCATTATTTCAAATTAAAAGATTGACAAATATTTATTAAGTGAACTGGCCAGTTAATTAACAGTTCAATTCAAATCTATTCTATGTAATTCCCTCCATCATCATCAGTTCTAGAGGGTCTTCCATCTGGAGAAGAAGGTGTCAGTGAGGAACAAGATAAATAATTGTTTTTCCTTGAGTCTGTGCTACTAAATTAAATAGGCTTCTGATAAATTTGTATAAATTATATTTACAATAAAAGGCGTGAAGTAATTTACACATTGTTTAGAGCCAACCTCTTATGTTCTGTTTAATTTTGTAAATTTAAATGTGTTAAAAAATGTACGGTTGTCTCAATGCTGCATTCTCTTTGACTGGTCTGTCCTAAGAAATATATTAAATCAGTGGTTATCTGCTTAACTAAACAAACTACTTAATATAAATACCAGGCTGGAGATTCCCTTTGTGTTCAGCAACTTTTGTTGATTGTGCTGTACAATGCGGCTGAATCCTCCCCAGCTGACTTCTGACGTCTGGTTTTCAAAGAGAAAAATGAATTAGGGAGTTCTGCAGATAAAATATTACATGATACAAATGGCCCAACGGTGATTATAAAACAGGTAAAATCACATCGGGCAAATGCAATTGCAATGAAACATAAAAAATTTAATTAACTATTCCAAGCTAATGCAGTTTTAATCTTAAAGTCAGGATAATGTTCCTGTGAGAGGAGCTGCTTACCTCCGGGCAATGCTGCCACCATTAAATTTGACCACAGAGTACTCAACACTCTCATCCTCTTCCTCCTTGGGTCTGTGGGTCTGAGCTGGTCTGATGTTGGAGTAAAGAGGATCTGCCTGGTTCTTGGAGAACTGGACACTGGCATATTGAAGGTCATCCTGCTCCTCTTGCTGTCTCTGAGTGGGTAGACACTGCATAAACAAGATTACTGTAATTTAAACGGTTGTAGATATGATTATTACCACAAAAAAACCCCAAAAAGAACCAGAGACTTATGAATACTTTTATTGTTATTGCACTTCCTCGACACTAATGGAATATGTGAAGTTAACATGCTGAACTTCAAAAGAATCTTGGGTTATATAGCTTCTTGCCTATGATCCATCCATTTTTCAATGCTTATCTGGGTCCTCTTATGGTGATTGTAGGCTGAGCAGAGTAGCCAAGATATCCTTCTCTCGCCACGTCCTGCAGCTTTTCCTGGCAGATCCCCTGGGATATGTGATCCCTCCACATGTTATGGGTCTGCTCCAGGATCTCCTCCCAGTTGTATGGGCTCACAGTACCTCCCACAGGGACTTTTCCAGAGGCATTCTGATCAGATACCTGAATCACCTCCAGTGGCTACTTTTAACCTAAAGGACCAGTGATTGTATTCAAGGCTCCTTCCAGATATCTGAAATCCTAACCTGGCACCTAATGGTGAACCCAGAGTTTCATTTTGGTCGCTGGTATCCGCAATATCATTCTTTCTGTCACTTCCCCAGAGCTCATGACCATCAGCTCCCTCTTCACCAACACAGTCCAGTACAATGTCTACATCTCTGCTGATACCACACCAATCAGCCTGTTGATCTCACACTCCATCTTACCCATACTCATGAACAAATACCCAAATACATAAACTCTTTCAAGTAGGGCTGCAATTCACTTCCAAACTGAAAGGGGTAACACGCTGTGTGGCATGGCCTTAGACTTGGAGGTGCTGACCCTAATCCCAGCTGCTTAACGCTACCAGTGCACCCTGGGACAACTTGCGACTCTAGGTTGCGCTGAAGGTCACATCCTGATGATGCCAACCGAACTGACTTGTTGGCAAAAAAAGCATAGAGCAATCATGAGCCCACCGAATTGGACACTATTCACTGCTTGGCTGTGCCTAAAGATTCTGTACATATACAAATCATATACATGATCAGAGACAAGGCACAATCTTGGCCAAAGTCCAACTCTGCTGGGAAGGTGCTTGACTTTAAGACACAGCTTTTTTTATCGGATTTTACAAGGATTAGATGGCCTATGGTATGAGGTCAACTGAGTGACCTTCACCAGCAAGATGGGCAAGGCTTCTGCCTCCAGCTCTGCCATCTCCATGTAGAGCTTGTCAGTCAGGTTCAAGAGTTTCTCTGTGTCCCTTTCACCAGCTGACTATATTCCCAGGTCAAGGTCATCATTTGCCCTCGTTTGCCCTCTTTCCACCAAGTTAGCTCTGGTTCTTGAACCGGTTCCGTTCAGGATTCTTTGAACCTTGGTGCTATCTAGAGAACCAGCCCATGTTTCCAACAGTTTTGAGTTTTGAGTGGAACCATTGTAATCAAGTACGCGTCATCAACGGAGGGCGTTGCACAATGCACAACGGAAGTAAACAGTAGTAGCATGATGGCGGATTGCATTGATTAACTGCGAGCTTTTGTTCTGTTGTTACAGATATTTGTTTTTATCCAAAGAACAAGCCTGGACCAACTATTCATGATAAGAAGACGCAGAAGACTATTACCATTGTAGATCATAGACCATTGTTCCTTCTCCATCCTCTCTTTCCAACCTGTAAAATATGACGCGCCCACTGATGTCGTCACGGTTCGCAGTTGAAGTCGAGGAAAACCTGCTATTTTTTGGTTCCAGCTGGGAACCAACTTTTCGGGTTCCAAAACACTTTATTTTTGTTCAAAATTAGGTGTGCGATCCGGAACAGAACCCGTTCCATGTTGGTGGAAAAGTGGTATGATATGTATGACTCGGTATGCAAGTAAAACCCAATTCAGATTACAAGATATTCATTGACCCAATTGGTCCATCCAAAGAGAGAGTTCTGCACACTGCAATACAGTAGCAGGATGGAACTGTCCAAGTTCTTCAAGTTGATTGGCTAACACCAACATGACGTGGGCCATGGTCACAGCCCAAAAAGTAAAAGTTATTTCTTTGTGAAGAAGGTGTGCAAAAAAGCAACATGAAGTGCTTTTTCCGTGTGACCCAGCAGTCTGAACTGAACGGTGGAAACAGAACGGGTTCTCTTTTGCACTGGAATTGTTTGGCTCTACTTCCTCACCTGTTCCCTGTTGTCCGGCCTCTCTCCAGGCTCAGATAATTGCTTGGAGGCCCTCTTTTTTCTGGTTAGGAGAATTAAAAAAGAAATGAATGAATAATTTAACTCTGACAAACTGACTGCTAAAATGATTTAATTTAATGAAAGGGAAATTTCAGCTCCATGGAACCTGGGTCTTATTTTTTGCGGTTTTGGCCATTTTTCCTTTTCGGTAATAAAAACAGTGTACTCAAGTGAATCGCTGACATCTGGGAATGTGGCAGCAAGTAATCACACAATCACACAGGTTTGGACACCCAAACATATTTGGAAAACAAAACTGATGCAAACTTTAAAATCATCACCCAAACTGTACTTAAACATCCATCACAGATTACAGATTGACTTCCTGATTCAACTTTGACCTTCTGTACCTACCATAGTTGTGTAAGGAATAACTAAGGAATTTTACTGACATTACTGACGAGCACACTGGATGTGCTCACTTTCAGTTTAACCTCTGGCTAAACTATTGGCTTGTTTTACAATCTGTCCGATCTTATGTTTCCAGATTACTTTGGTGACTACAATGTTGTCAGAACTGACAGAATTGATGGCCAAAATTCCAAGTTGTAATACACCGTAATTTGACTTTAATAACCAATGATTTAATGAAAGTGAACTGCTTACCTAATGAATATAAAGACAGAGAGGAGTATGACAGCCAGGACAACAGCAGTGGTTGTTCCAATGACTGCTGACCTCCATGCTCCTAGATAGTGGTGATAAGATTACAACACTGACTAAATTAGGCTTTTACAGGATGTTTAGGCCTCAAAGAGTGACAATATGGAAAAAGCAAAAAAACAACTTGTTCTTACAATGAAATATATTTCTTTTGGGACAGTAAAAGAATCATGGCTCCCCTAAGACAAATGAAAATGTAATAACTCTTGTATAAACTATAATCCTCTATCCATATACTTCTGAGTCGAGGTCTTCACTGGTCAAAAATTTTGAACCTGATCAGAAACTAACCTCTGGAAAACCTACCCAAACTTCATGTACAGTATGTAAATTATTTTCTGAATCTCGCCCCAAAAAAACTAATTTTTCTCCTGTGATTAAAGCTAGCGAGTCTTGCTTGAATTTACTCAGGCATTAAATACACTGACACGTCTATTTTGCTCTGAGCTATTTGCTAATAATGTATAGTATGGTCCCAATCACTGCCAAGCACTCTGCTGATGTACATGATATCCTCCATGTGAACTGCTACTACTTTTTCTAACATGACACTGAAATTACGGCCACATTAAGTTGAATAATGTTAGCTAAATGTAACATGTGCCAATGTGCCATTTACATTAGCATTTTCAAGCTAAATGGCTAAATCTCTCCTCTTTTGGTTATCAAACATTGTGTACTACATAATTTAGTAAGGAATGGGTGTGGGGCAGACAATGGCCTGTTACTCTGTTCTGTCCCATCATCACTCCTATGTTTCAATGTAGTCAAATACAATACAGTTCTCATCTACATATTTCCCCGTGTCTGAACTGAAATACAACTTAAATTTCATGCTTGCCACCCAGTCTGACAAAATAAACAGAAATACAGGCTAATAATAACACCTGTAGGAAGGTAGGTTGGCTTCTTCCTTTACTGTGACACAGCAGCCAACGGTGTTTACACCCACATATGTTGTTTTCAAAATGCTCCATTTTTAGCCACCTTAGTGCAGTAGTGGTCTGAGCAGTTTCAAAAGAAAGGTTTAATGGGGAAGTTCCCTTCCCCCCACATTACATCAGATGCTGTGTTATGATCTCTGCTGCAGTATGTGTGTAAGTGGATGGAAACTTACCTGCCACAACAGTCAGATGTAAGGTGTTGTTATGGCGTCCTCTCCTGTTCTGGGCTTCACAGTAATAATTCCCACTGTGTTCAGGTCTGATGTCAGTGATGGTGAAGATCTGTCCTGATGCTTTTGGTGAGTCTTCATTCCCCTTGTACCAGGTATAATTAGCTGCTGGGTTAGCATCACTGCTACAGGTCAGAGTCACTGAACTGCCCTCCACTATCTCAGCAGAGGGACTCACTGACACAGAGGGAAGCTTTGGAGCATCTGGAGGACAATATGCACAGACAGACAATTCATTAATATTAACAACATGGTTCCGTACTTGTTTCCATTGTGGAGTAAATAAAATGTATTTTTAAATGTGTTCTCATAAGATCAATTTTGGCTCAACGTCCCCAATGGCAAAAATCAACCCACTACCCCTACTAGTAACTAGAGTAAATCCATTGTTGGCCTAAGAGAAGCGCTAATGTTTAATACTTACACTGGACATCTATAAATACAGACTTAGAGCCTAAATGGCCGTGTTGATTCTCAGACTTGCAGTAGTAGATCCCTCTGTCCTCAGAGCTGATGGAGGTGAAATGATAAATGCCTTCTGGTCCATGAAGCAGTTTTTGGTTCTCCTTGTACCAGGTATAATTAGCTGCTGGGTTTGCATCACTGCTACAGGTCAGAGTCACTGAACTGCCCTCCACTATCTCAGCAGAGGGACTCACTGACACAGAGGAGGTCTTTGGAGCATCTCGAGGAGATGATTTTACATAAGTAAACTATAAAATCAGCCACACATTGCCAATAGTGAATAAAACCTCTTCATAAACAGCTACTGGAGTTTCTCAGTGAACGACAGCAGCAGACTGTGAATGTGAAGCAGACGGAGCTTAAGAAAGCATTTGTAACCTGAAAGACACTTTTCAAGAGATTAAAACCTAAAAATTAAGATTTATAAGCACTATGTTGTTTTATCAATACTGTATTTTACTCACATTTCACATTAATAGAGATGTGTTCAGATGTCCTCCTCCCCAGCTCGTTCTCAGCTGTACAGTAATACTCTCCAGAGTCAGAGGACTGGATGGACCTGAAGACAAACTGTGCTTCTTCACTGAGCAGTGTTTGTTTTTTCTTGTACCAGGTGTATTTAGCTGCTGGGTTAGCATCACTGCTACAGGTCAGAGTCACTGAACTGCCCTCCACTATCTCAGCAGAGGGACTCACTGACACAGAGGGAAGCTTCAGAGCATCTGGAGAAGAAAACATTTATATGTTTAAAAGGTGGAGAAGCAAAGTGAGAGTAGTGGAGGTTGATTCCTTCTTGGGAAGCACATATTGTTATGTTGGATAGATTGTTAGTTACACAAACTCACACACTGAGGGAGAGCCGCAATCCTCATGTCCTTTCAAAGCACAAGAGATGATGTCTCCAGGATAAAACCGGCCTTTATAAGAAGAACTTTTCTCCTTCATGATTTTCTCTCCATTCTTGAACCAGACGTAAGAAGGACGACCAGCTGGACTGCAGCTGCTGTGACACTTCAGCTCTGCCTCGGTATAAAACTGGTCAACTGTTACTCTTGTCACCTGCACCTGGAGATCTGGATATGTGAGGAAGAACCCACAATGTGACTGGTTAGCAGTAAAAACACACACATGCAATAATCTTTACAGCTGTAGATGTCAGTAACTAAAATTATTAATACCACAATACAAAAGCTGCGAGAATCATAAAAACACAAATTAATTTTTCATGATTATTGTGTATTAACAAGATTAAGATTTTGTACTGCATGGCTCAGTTACAAGCCATTCATAAGAACTTTTGGGTTGCAAATCTCTTTAGCTATTTATCTTCATCATGTAATTAAAACAAGTTTTAATCAAACTGCATCTGTTATTTTGACTTTGTGTGTGTACCTGTAATCCTAGTATTTAATAAAGAACAAACATATCCGTTATTTCTTTAAAGATCCAGATCTGCAGGTGCTAATGAGGAGATCACCTTCATATCCTTCCTGGGTAAAGCTGAAGTGTCACAGCAGTTGTCATCTACCTGATCAAACTTCCTACATCTGGTACAAGAATGGACAGAAAATTCAGAAAGAAACATCATCTTCTTATTCAGACTACCTTTATTATGCAGACAGTTATTCCTGTGCTGTTAAAGGACATGAGGACTTCCCCTCTCCTTCAGTGTGAGTTTACTTACAGTCTTCCACTGACATAACACCATCTTGTGGAGCCTTTGAGCTATTGCACAGTCCAATGACTGCAAGTATTTTAAATACTTTAAAAACCACTTCCCCTTTCTATGTTAACACCATCTTTTTTGGCATTGAGCTCTACAGGATCACTACTGCTGTCAGTATCTCAACAACAAAACACAGTGCTCTGTGTTGCTGCTGTATAGATGTAGTTCTAACAGATGTTCTGTTTAAAAAGGATTTTATGTTTCAGGTGTCAATGGTCAAACCTGCAACAAGAGACTTACATTGACAGAAGCATCTGTGCTTTTAAAGGTTCATCAGTGGATATTTCTTGCATGTACAACAGTCATCAAGATATCACATCAAATTCTGGTTCAGTCCTGAATGTAGTTGTCAGTGGCAGTATCCTTCATGACCTGAGGACCTTAGTAAAGACTCTCAGTATGCAGGTCGTATTCAGGTCCTTGATACAGAGAGAGGACGCTCCACTCTGAGAATCAGAGACCTGAGAGAGAGCGATTCAGCCCAGTATCACTTCAAATTCAAAACACCAAGCTTTGAATGGATCAGTAGTTTACCTGGTAGAACTCTGGCAGAACTTTGATTCAACATGATCTTTGTAACTGCTGTGTGTGTAAGAAATGTTCACACGACCTGCATCCTGAGAGTCTGTGGAAGACTGTAAGTAAACTCACACTGAAGGAGAGGGGAAGTCCTCATGTCCTTTAACAGCACAGGAATAACTGTCTGCATAATAAAGGTAGTCTGAATAAGAAGATGATGTTTCTTTCTGAATTTTCTGTCCATTCTTGTACCAGATGTAGGAAGTTTGATCAGGTAGATGACAACTGCTGTGACACTTCAGCTTTACCCTCGTAAAACCCTGGTGGACTTTTGAGTTGATCACCTGCACCTGTAGATCTGTGGAGGAGGAACAGAAATATAATTTCTATTCATACACACGTGTAAATACCCAAACACATTCACAGTATCTGTGCATGGATGATCAGGGACGCCATTCACATCCTAAACAGTCATGTTTGAACTGAGACAGGGGCTAAATCTTCCCCCAAAATATGACCACTTGCGATCATGTGACCAAAAGTTCACATTTAAACCGGGAGTTCTTAGTAACGTGACCTTTGAGCTTAGATTTACCGTTACCGTTTTCTTGATCTTGAAAATTTGGAACAAAAGAAATATTCAAATAAAAATGTTCCGCTGTGGTCAGAAGAGTAAGCAAGAGACAGAAAGCAGGCAGTTAAAATACACCAGACTTCCTTCCTCTTCACATTATTAATATGCACTGTGATCCAGATGGCAGTATGCGATCAAGAAGATTGTTGTTTTGCAGAATGAGAGACCAGTTTTATGGCCTGCTGGTACCAAACCTGTATCATCCACACCAGCTCTCTAACACTATTTAAAGAGAAGACTATTTTTCATGTCTCCTCTTTTGTAAATGCAGGCACAATTCAGTATCTAAAAGGATGTTCTGTTAATTCTCTCAGCAGTGCACAACTTAACTATGTTCCTGAACAGACAACAGAACGTTTGAAACATCTCTTTACACCTCAGTGAAGGCTGACAGGAGCATTACACACAGTCCAAACTCCAGACCAAAACCACTCTGGAAAAAGACCAGATCCTAAACACTCAACAGTTATGCTTGAACCGAGACAGGGGCTAAATCTTCCCCCAATATATGATCGCCTGCTATCTTATGACCAAAAGTTCACATTTAAGCCAAGATTCATTAGTAAGTGGACCTTTGAGCTTTGAACATTCACAGTACTGTTTCCCTGATACTGAAAATTTGGAACAAAAGAAATATTCAAATAAAAATGTTACCTTTGACATACAGAGTGACTCCAGGTGAACCAGTAAAACTCCCCCCTTTTTGGTTTGTTATGAACCTGAACTTGTACTCAGCTGAGTCGCTCTCTCTCAGGTCTGTGATTCTCAGAGTGCAGATCTTGTTACCACAGATATACTGAACACGACCTGAATACTCTGAATCTGTTCTCAGATCCATAAATTCATTTTCATTCATTTTTGTAAACCAGAATGTTTTGTCAACTTTGGTATCACGGCCATTTATTCTGGATGGGTATGTGTAGGTGCAGTTTATATCCACAGTTGATCCTTTGAAGGCACAGATCCGAGTAGAGGTGTAAGTCACTCCCCAGCCATTCTGACCCTGTACCACTGTAACACAGAGCACATCAGAAACAACAAACACAATCATAACATCAAACAACAGATTGTTATTTTGTGGAGGTGCATCTGTATGTAAACCTGCTAGAGAACTGAACAAATTCCAAATTTCCAAAACTACTAAGTAAGTAGATTGTAGTACTAACATGTGCCCAATAGTTGAATGTAACTAAGTACATTTACTCAAGTACTATACTTTACTGCTATATACGTATACATTTGAGTTATTTCTTTTCATGCTACCATCTACTTCTAATAGTTACTTTACAAAGTTTTGCATACAAAACATATGACGAGCTTATGAAATATGATGCAGTTATAGATTAAACTTCCCAACAGCATATACAAGTACAGCTGAAACGATTAGTCGATTGACAGAAAATTAATTGCCAACTATTTTGATCATTGCTTAAGTCATTATTCATGCAAAAACATTTCATGGTTCCAGCTTCACAAGCGTGAGGATCTGCTTCTTTTACTTTTAATTATTTTAAAAAGTTTGAATTTTGTACTATTGGTTGGACAAAACAAGCATTGTGAACATGTCACTTTGGACAGAGCTGAAGACTTGCCAATCACCACAATAAAAACACTAGTACTAAATATGTACTGATACAGGAAACAGAGACTCCGGCAAAGTAAATGTCAACGTGGACATAAATTACCTGGCAAAGAGAGAAGGAAGACAACAAACCCACTCGCTGCTGCTGTTAAACTCATGGCTGCTCCTCTGATCTCTGTGTGGCTTCAGTTAAATAAAACACATAAGCTAACTCATGTACACAAGATATAGTTTCATCAGTTCAAACACTTCTACTTAGAATATAGAAGGAAGTGATCTTGAATGTTTCTGTGGTCAGGAGTGTGAGCAGTACACAGAAAGAAGGCAGTTAAAATAGACCAACTTCCTTCCTCTTCACATTATTAATATGCAGTGTTTTGTCCATCCTCTCTGCAGTGCACAACTTAACTACGTTCCTGAAGAGGAAGAGAAAGATTAAATATCACTTTACACTTAAGTGCATGATGAGACACTGAAACTGCCTTACCACCACCATGACTTGATGAACCATGAAATGATGTACGGCATTAATAACGTGTGAGCATTGCAACCAAATTTTTATTTAAGCAAAATAGAACAATACAGAACAGAACAGGGAAAAATACAAACAAATGCAATACAGAACAAAAGAGATGTGCCGTAATAATAGGTATAAAAAAGGAAGCAAGATAAACAATTGTAGTGAGCTCTGATGATAATGTAGTAGAAATAACTGGAAACCAAGTGTGATAATGGAACTGGTAAAAAAAAAAAAAAGAGGGCAGAAAAAGAATGGTGAAAATAGACTGTGCATAGAGAAATGTGCTTAATGGGATCTTGGAAATGGTTTGACTTGACTAACATCTAGTGGCAGCAGTATGAAATTACAACTAGATCACCTAATTCATGCTCCTCTCCAATACCCAATGTGCTTTTAAATAGCTAATTTTATATTAGGATTAAATAAAAGAATATTATTTACAAGCTTGCCATCTGTTGGCTATCTGATACAGTACTGCAGAGATACACTATGTCTGAAGCCGCAAGTTATAAAAATGTTTGGTGCGTCTACATTAATTAAGGTTAAGGTACCCTGTGGAGTTTTTGATCACTTGTAGCGTTATGGAGTAATGTTTTGGGTCCTAGTTGTATTTATATCGTATATGCGCATAATAGGGCTGTAATGGTTCGTACTTTTGTGCCGAGCCATCACGGTACAAGGGTCACGGTACGGTGCACGCAGGTACATACGGTATTAACAAGCTGATTTGCGTGAGTCAGTCACACTATACTATGGTGAGTGTAAATGAAACGCTGGACCTGGAAGATTTGGGAACAAGGTCAAGGGACAAGGTCGGCGTTGCTCCACTGTTGTAGGGTATGTAAGAGATGTGACCCTAGCATAAAAGATGCATTTCAGTTTTATAGCCTATTGGGAAAGTGGTATCCTTATGCATTTGAGTTTTCTTTCCGCTATACTGAACATGGACCGAACCGTGACTTCTGTGTACCGTTACACACATTGATGCATGTGCGCAAGAATGCTAACGGTAGCATGGCAATATGCTAACAATAACAATGGTACCATGCTAATGTATAGCAGGTATAATGTTTATCACGTTCACCATGTTTGTTTAGCATGTTGAAGGCTTGCCACGGTAGTTGGTGTTACCAGTGTTCGGGCATACACGGATTATATTACTTTCCCACTGCCCCGACTGTCTTTTGCTTTTTTTTTTTTGATAGAAATAAAACCCATTTAGATCATTTTCGCATATCAGCGCCCACATTTATGAGAAAAAAAAATTTGTAAAATTCTAAGTGTGTTATCAATACTTAGTTGGACGCTACATTTACAAACTGAAAGTGTCTGCTCCATACAGCAGCAGAGCAGCAGGAGTCAGATTTCACTAATCACGTGACGAGTTTAAGGAGAGTTGACCGACAAGATGATGGCGGTGGATTCAATGTTAAAGATGAAAGTAAGTGCTCTACAGATATTGAGCGTCATCTACGAATATCTTTTCTTATAAAATGTCCTGTGTAATCGGTAACATCTGTGTTGTCACGAGTTTATTAACCGGTGTTGTAACCGGTTTTCTCACAGTGGCATCCCTAGCGTGTTGGGATGCTAACATTTGCTAATTAGCACTAAACATAAAGTACAGCTGAGGCTGCTGGGAATGTCATTAGTTTTGCAGATATTTGTTCATGAACCAAAGTATTGCACAAATTTAAATTTTGACCTGATGGTGGCGCTATAAGAAAAATGTTATGGTCATTATAATTTATACTGTGGGGTTATGAATGTTACTACCAAATTTCATGGCAATTCATCCAATAGTAGTTGAGACATTTCAGATAGACAGTTGAAAAGTCCGGGAATACCCAAAGTCATTAGGATTTAGCCTTGGGGCACCTTGGATATTCGTACCAAATTTTATGTATATCCATCCAATAGTTGTCAAGACAAGTCACAAAAGGACGAAAATGTCATCCTGCTTCTGGTGCAAGAGTTAAAGTCAGGCGATCACCAAAGTCAGTAGGATGCTTCTTCTGGGGACAATGAATGGCTGTACAAAAGTTTATGGCAATCCATCGAGTAGTTGTTGAGCTATTTCAGTTCAGACCAAAGTGGTGGACCAACTGACTGACTGACTGACCAACCTGACTAACTTTGCCATCCCTAGACCCATGCTTCTAGCATGGCTAAAAATGAAAACTAGATGAAGACTAGAGATTCCTATTGTGTTCAGCAATGTTGTTGACTGTACTGTACAATGCAGCTGGATTCTCCCCAGTTTCCTGGCCTCTGGTTCTGAGAGAAAAAACAAAAAATCAGGGGATCATGGAGATATAATATTAATGAATACAAATCTCTAACGGTGATAAAATGTAAACAAAACAAGCAAATGTAACAGCAATGAAAGTGTTAAAATTAAATACTTCATCAGTTTTACTAAATGCATGTAATTTGGAGGTTTTAATGAGGATAATGTTCCTGTGAGAAGAGCTGCTCACCTCGGGGCAGTACTTGCACTGTTAAATTTGACAGCAGCGTACTCAACAGCTTCTTCTTCCTCCTTGAGTCTCCTTATGATGTTGGAGTAGACAGGATCTGTCTGGTTCTTGGAGAAGCATACACTGGCATAGTGAAGATCATCCTGCTCCTCTGACTGATTGGGTAGACACTGAAAAGACAAAATTACTTTTACACATGTAGCAATGTTGAACTTTGGTAGAATCTTGGGCAGTACGTCTTCTTGATCTATTCATCCATCTATTGTCCTTAACTTATCCTTGTCCCAGATATGGTAGCAGCAGGCTAAGCAAGATAGCCCAAAAGCCCTTCTCCACAGCCATAACCTCCAGCTCTTTCTGGTAGATCTTTTCCCAAGCCAAACGTAGTATGCAATCCCACCGACCAAGAAAGAATCTCCATTGCTCATCCTGAATCTGAGGTTTGACAATTGTCTGCAACCTCCTTTCCAGCACCGTGTAGGTGTATGTTTCCTGGGGAGACTGATTAATGTGGTGCCCCGATAATTAGAGGACAATCTCTGGTCCCTTTTTGTTGAAGATGGGAACCAGTCCATAGGCACTGTCCTCTGTATGACATTGAAATGGCTTGACAGGAATGGCAACCCAGCAATATTCTTCAGCATCTTTGTTCTCATTCACCTTTGACACCTGACCATTGCAGGGGTTTTTAATCCCCTCAATGACCTTCAACAGAGAGATGGGAAAGGCTTCCCCGAGTCCTCCACCCTCTTCCTCCTCCAGAGAGAGGGTGTCTCCATAAGGTCCCCTTAAGGTCTTAAGTTTTGCTGCGCAACCTCAGAAAGGTTCTGGCAAACCATAATATGATGAACCAAACCAAAAGGCCTTCCCATGTGTTCAGTGTTTGCATCTGACAACACAAGCTGCAGTCCTTCTGGCATGCTAATCTGCTAATTCAGAGGTCCCCTGGGGCGACTAAACCCAAAAAAAGCTTTCAATTCAAGAAAGCTGGCTATTCCAAGCTGGTAGCCACAAGCCACACCAGTGCTCAGCAAGAAAATTGTGATCCTCCCATACCCACTCCATCTTTCATCATGTGTAAAAAGACTGTGTACTCTATACTTGACATGTGATGTAAAAGGGTGACTAGACCATAGAGCCTCTAACTGGTGTGCACATTAAAACAAAAGGATCCAAGAGCCATTTAACCATTTATTGAGTGAGGGAGTGGACAGATGAATAGATGGACGAATGGATGATTTTGCTGTACAATAAACAAACATAAATCAATATATTGCCGTGCAAACCATGACTAAGACAAAAGTACACAAGTTAGCTTACATTATTAATGCATCCACTAAGGTTAAGAAGGAATCTTTCAAGCCTTCATTGGGTAACACAATATACAACCACTTTCTCCTCTAATTTTAAACAGTTTGCCTTACTTACAGGTAAATATACAAACTGGCTCTAACACAGTACATGATCTGCTTCCATACAATTCTGCCTTACTCAAAGGTAGGTATATCAAACAGCTCGAAAACAACACATCATGATGTGTCAGGAAGTCAGATACAAACATTAAACTAGGATGCATAGCATGCAGACTTAACTTGAAGAATATAAACAATAAATCATCTAAAGCAAATTGGCAGACTCATTTCAAACACACTTACTGGTGTGGCAGGTCTCAGACAAAGGATTTGAATAGGACACACCCAGCCCTTAGATAACCTCCCCTTCCTTAAACTCCTCCCCTGTGCACTGACAGATGAATCTCTCCACCCACTCCTGGTCTCACAGAAGTGACATTCAAGCTTGAGATTCTTGAACACCATGGACAACTCCAGAAAAGGAGAGAGTCAAGCCATGAATCACGAGTTTGGTGTTTTGAGTAGAGCCTAACTATAACTGGTATCTCTTGACCTCCCGCATTACTTCTCGCCCCTTCCTCACCAGAGGTATGTCATGGCCAGGAAGCTATTGTGTGACTACCAACATGACAAGCAACCACGAGAGTAAAGGCCAAAGCAACAGAACCTGCAGTAATGATTAAACAGATGTTCCTGTTTCACCAATATGTAATTGTATGACAGAGAAAAGGTAAGAAGGTAAAGAAATATATGGTATTAAGGAAATATCCAGTTGAAATATAAGGTTCTGGATGTACAAGTAATTTAATCACATGCAGAAGAGGAGGATCAAAGAGAGTTAATAGAAGTGAAGACTATAGTATTCATTTCTTTGAAGAAGGGTGGCATAAGAGCTACATGGGGTGCTTCTCAGTCAGGTGAGTTTTCAAGTTACACTTTATAATAGTGAGTGACTAAGGAACTGAGGAACCAGAGCAGGGTTTCACAGGAATTTACACAGAATTGTTTAACTGTCCTTGCTCACCTGTTCCCTGTTGTCTGGTCTATCTCCATGCTCAGACGATTGCTTGGAGGCCCTCTTTTTTCTGGTTGAGAGAATTAATTAAAAACAAAGGGATTAAGCATTTAGTTGCCAAACTGACTGCTAACAAGACTGAGTTTCAGGTATTTAATGTACAATGTTTTAGTAAAACAGATCTACTCACCTTATCAGTAGGAAGACAGAGAGCCATATGATAGCCAGCAAAACAGCAGGGGTTGCTCCAATGACTGCTGCTTTCCATGGTCTTGGGAAAACTGTAATAAAGAATAATATAGTAATAAAGTGCAGAAGTTTGGGCCCAATGGCCCCATGGAGTGACATAGTCCTCCTGTGCAATCCCCAAGCTCTCCCTGGCTAGCTGGGAGAGTTAACTCCTTTAGTGTGTCCAGGTTCTGTCCCGCGACCCTGTCTCTGTCAGATGTGCCAGGCTACAACTGGTTCTAGACACCCTGACATCATCTCAACTTTCTCCTCTAAATGAAAATGTGCATTGGCTAAATATTGAGGTTGTCCATTGTTGAGCTCATAGAGTGAGGCAGACATTGTGAAGCAATCTTACCTTGACAGCTTGAATCTATGACTTTAGTTTTCTCTATTTTTGTGGCGGTGCTACAACCAGTGCAAACAGAACATTTCCAAACAAATGGGCGTTTCATTCAGATGAAGAAGTGCAAAGCTCAGTAAGTCTGATCTCTATTCTGCCCTTTTGCACAAAGCGCCACTGCTCCCATATAAACCTAAATGTGCGCTAGTTTTTGTGCTTGTGCGAAATCGCTTGCATTTCTGCCTGAGAAAGCCCCTAACTTAGTAAACATGCAGGTCTTTTAAAGGAAATGTGTAGTTTATTACAACTTGGCTCTTGTTTTTGTAGTTCTGCCCTTTATTTTTATGGCTTATGATAACATTGTACTAATTGCAGAGATTTGGGAACACAGGGACATCACTACTACACAGTCCTGACAGGTCAGACAATCAAACAGGTTGTACACAAACAAACAGTTTATCTTTCTATCTAAACCAATTTATTTTGAGGTAAAACTAAAAGTGAATACACCCGAAGTGTGGGTAATAATCCCTAATTGTGCAGGAAAACTGTGTGAGTGCTCAATTACAGCAAGTACAGTATGTCAAAGTGAAACCAGGAAGTCAGTCTCTAAACCATGACGCATGTTTAAAAAGGACAGTATGAGTAATTATTGTACTGTTGGCTTCCGTTTTCTGTTCCTAATGAGTTTGGATAAGCTGGGGGTTTCTTTAAATTCCTGCACCATCTGACTTCTTCTTAGTGAGGTCACCATGTTCTGAGATTTCAGAAATAGAGACTGCAATCTTTTTGCTTTTTAAAATGATTTTTGTCTTTCCAGATTTACTTATCAATTCCAAATGTGTACCACAGTCTCAGTCATTGCCAACACTTTTGGTATAGACTACCATGTGAATGTATGAATGGACATATGGAATCACCAGCTGCTACATCTCTCATGAAACTGAAGAGTTTCACATGGAGGGTTTAACTTGCACAGGGCATCATTTAATTGCTCCCCCCAATTTACATCATATGGTGGATTATAATGTCTGATGTGTATATGTGTACGTGAATTGAAAAACTTACCTGCCACAACAGTCAGATGTAAGGTGTTGTTATGGCGTCCTCTCCTGTTCTGGGCTTCACAGTAATAATTCCCACTGTGTTCAGGTCTGATGTCAGTGATGGTGAAGATCTGTCCTGATGCTTTTGGTGAGTCTTCATTCTCCTTGTACCAGGTATAATTAGCTGCTGGGTTAGCATCGCTGCTACAGGTCAGAGTCACTGAACTGCCCTCCACTATCTCAGCAGAGGGACTCACTGACACAGAGGGAAGCTTTGGAGCATCTGGAGGAGAACATGTACAGAGAGACAATTCATGCTAAATTGTCTCTTGCTAAATATGCTTTATATGTTTCTGTTATGTAATAGAAATATACTTTTATTATGATTATAGGCATGAATCTGAGTTTGGCAGATAATGTTTAGAAGCAGAGGTACAGTGGCCCTGAGGTGCATAGCAGAGCAATTTTTTATAAAACAACTAAACACAAAAACATTTTTGGCACATTAATATTAGCAGGCATGATTCGGAAGAACGTTGTATCTTGAAAAATTAAATGTGACTTACAGTGGACATCTATAAATTGAGATAGAGAGTTGATCTGTCCATATTGGTTCTCAGATTTGCAGTTGTAGTACCCGCTGTCCTCAGAGCTGATGTCGGTGAAATAATAACTTCCTTCTGGTCCTTGAAGCAGTGTTCGGTTCCCCTTGTACCAGGTATAATTAGCTGCTGGGTTAGCATCACTGCTACAGGTCAGAGTCACTGAACTGCCCTCCACTATCTCAGCAGAGGGACTCACTGACACAGAGGGAAGCTTTGGAGCATCTGGAGGAGATTTAGAGAGACCCATGTCATTCACATCAGATGATGATGTATGTATTAAATGTTAACATGGCTTTGTCACATGTTGTATTTTGGATTAAAGACATGTATATTGTAAACAGGAACTTGTGATGTGTCTTTTTAGAGTTATCATTCTCTGTCAACCTACACAAATAGACCACAGTTAACAGTAAATTCACATTACTTCTCTGGAGATTGTCAGTAGGTGTTCTGTAGCAAAGAAATAACATGAACTGTGGCTACATGACATATGTCTCTTAACACTGGGTCACCAGGACACCAGATCTGTTTATGTTTTGTACTCACACTGGACGTCTACTGACAGAGACGATGACATGATCCCTCCATATTGATTCTCAGATTTGCAGTTGTAGTACCCGCTGTCCTCAGAGCTGATGGAGGTGAAATAATAACTTCCTTCTGGTCCTTGAAGCAGTGTTCGGTTCCCCTTGTACCAGGTATAATTAGCTGCTGGGTTAGCATCACTGCTACAGGTCAGAGTCACTGAACTGCCCTCCACTATGTCAGCAGAGGGACTCACTGACACAGAGGGAAGCTTTGGAGCATCTGTGTATATGAATATAGATTATCATAAGTTGATAGTGCATTACTATAGTGGCTCATATTGTTTTTACATACTTTGTTACATATACGGCAGGATGTGGAAAGTTGAAGGTGGTCTGAATCTACTTGATCACTTCCACAAAGTTGGGGGACTCACAAGATTTAGATTTAAAGAATGATGAGATATCCTGACCTTAAAGGTTCTATATACAATATTCGCTGCCACAAGATGTCGCACTAGCACCAGCATCTCAGACCAAAACAAATCGGCACGTTGGCCACACCTCCCCCTAACCAGAAACAGCTGTTACATCGCTCACCTTAAAGCCAATAATTAAAGCAAACTAATTTCATCTCGCAGATCTGAAAACACACTTGAAACTCAACAGAAACAAAATAAAACTCACCAAAACCGCCTATAAATAGTCTATAAATAAATAGTAACAGTAAATATTCAACTATAAACATTTGTGTGTATCTCGGGGCTTTGCAGAGGGTTGTGTGGGGAGGACCGGGCAGAGCGGAGGGACAGAGCCGCTGCTCGCCGACAGACAGCTGCTGAGTGCTGGGGAGCTCTGGAGGAGAGAGCCGGGGGAAGAACCGGAGCTTCTGGAGGAATAAACACCCGGAGTCACACCGGATTCTGCTCTGATCCGGAGCTGTTTACCGGCGGGAGGAGAGCTCAGAGTTTATTTTTAAACTTTTGGGATTAAAAAGTGGATTTATTTTCACTCTCGCTTCTCAACCTGTCTGAAGCAGAGAGGAGAGGGGGAAACGAAGAGAGACTGGAGGGAAATAACAGAAAGAACCAGAGTCTCTGGTGGTGAGTGAGCCAGCTCAGAATGAATGAAGGCCTTCAGCTGAACGCTTTGAACTGCAGTCTGCCATCTCACTTTTACAATGCTGCGTCACTCTCAGTGTCTTTATAAACGTGGAGGGACTCACATGCACTAACATGAACATGCACTAACATGAACATGCACTAACATGCACTAACATGAACATGAACGGATTTCTAAACAAAGAGCAGAGCAGCTCAGAGAACAACACACACACACACACACACACACACACACACAGAGGGGGTGTGACGTCATTCTCTGATCAGGACGCCATTACTCCACTATATCTTTACATAGCAAATAGTTGTTTGGTGCCATATTAATGTTCAGTGTTTCATATATTGCAGCTTTAACTATGGGTCAAACTTAAACTAAAAAACACTGAATCCTACATTTCCCATAATGCAGTTATGACATCATTAAGGTTATTTTTACAGAATTTGGAGCCAAGACATTATACAACTGTTACAGGCTGAGTAGTACTCCTCATGACGAGTAAATGCTTCATAAAATAGGTGGAATACCCCTTTAATAAAGAGCAAAGAATGTGACATATTTAATCTCTTTATAACCTGTATTTTACTCACATTTCACATTAATGTAGATGTGTTCAGATGTCCTCCTCCCCAGCTCGTTCTCAGCTGTACAGTAATACTCTCCAGAGTCAGAGGACTGGATGGACCTGAAGACAAGCTGTGGTTCTTCACTGAGAGGATAAAGGTCTGGATTTCCATTTGTCTTGTACCAGGTATAACTAGCTGCTGGGTTAGCATCACTGCTACAGGTCAGAG